>JZSA01001264.1:0-153812 GCA_000956155.1 Cotesia vestalis
GAAAAGCGTCACGTCAAATTTTTAATAAAGGATTTAAATCCGAAAGTTAATCATCAAAAATGGCCACATACAATTTAAAATGTATCTTTAGATCAATAAATAAATTTTAATCGGCAAAAATATTTTTTTATCCTGGTCGCTTAGTCACCCACTCATTTAACGACTCAAGCCTTATAATTGTGAGAACTCAACTATTAAAATATCTTAGCAGAATTTTTAATGTTAATGTATATTCTTGACTTTTATAGATTTTTTTTATTACCAATTCTTAAAACTTAAATGATTTATAATTTCTATAACTTCCTACTATCTTTGAACTTCAAATTCTTGAAAGTATCAGGCAATAAAATAAAAAATAATAGCACATCAAAAACTGATCCTTATTTTCCTTTAAACTGTGTAAGTTTCACCGATTTTGCCTCAACCGTCTTAATTGCATCAAAAAATATTTATACACCCGATAATGTCACTAAGTCAACCATGTCATAACTTTTGTTATTGCATATTTTATTAATGATACTAATTATTATGCATGATATTCAGAGAAGTGACGAAATTCAGTCTAAAAACTCACAATATTTCATTTTATAAAAAATGTATTGGGCTTTTAATAATAAAAGATTATTTTAAGTTCAAAAAATTTTAATTCGTACATCACACTTCATTTGAATTTTACTATTTTACGAATATTTGGCAAGCCTTCAAACTATTTTTTAAGAATTCAATATTCTTATATATCGGAACAATGAACTGAGTTTGCTGACTTTTCAAGGCTTTTTAAGGCTTTATAAAAAATAAAAAATAAAAAAAAAAAAAAGAAAACAAGTAGAGCAAATTGGCGAATTATTTTTGCTTTTCTCTGTCGTCATTTTCTCCGGTGAACCTCACTGTTGACCGGTACACCGTCCTCTCAAACCAGTTTGACTTGTCACCCACGCATTTCATGCAAGATGTATAGTACCACTGAACGTTAATACGAAAAAAAAATATATTAAAATTTTTAAGCATGACAAAATCAAGAGATATGAAAACCGGTTGACCCTGCAGTCAAACCCTACGACTTCCCGTTGTCCGCAAGCTCTAAAAGTTTAAAGACACTAAATATATTTAGTGCACTTTTGAAGACAGAAAAATGATTTATCATTACATTTAATTCCAATAAACTATGTAGATGTTTCAATTATCTATCTCATTTGTAATAAGAAATAAGAGTAAGTCCCATAATTCATTCGATTCTAAGAAATTTTATCACTTTTATTTCAAATTTATGCAAAGTATTTTTTCTCGCCGGCTTGTAAAACAATATTGTTTAGATACGCTCTTGTTTGATAATATCCCAATATTAGCAAGGGTCATTAAACATTTAACAAGTGTTCTTAATGAGATCATGCGCGTGAGCAAATGTGAGCATCGAGGTGGATGTATATATAGTAGATCATTTGAGTTCTTTAGATTGAGTATGCGTGATGGTCACAACGCCGTTTTAAGGACTCTACCTGTCCAAGCGTCGAAGTTCCCCGGTGAAAATCATATTGAAATCCTCTCGACGCAAGAAGCTACGGCATCCTATTACGGATAAGCTTAAAGCTTCGGAAAATTTTTTCATATGGTCCATCGACTCACTGCGGGCTTTTTTTTTTTTATATTATATTGATTTAGCTAGTTAAGTAGTAAAACGAGCTCATTCATCCGATCCAGAAATTAATCGAGTTGAGAGAAATTAAAAAGAAGATAAACAAATTGAGGAGCTATTTAAATACTCACATACTCTCAATTTAATCTAATACTTTTTTTTTTCTTCTCATTGGAAGGATGGCTTGGTTGTTTTTATTGTCAGCACTTATGATACTACACAGCGATATGTCTACCATTGATAGAGGGTTAACCAGTCACTTACCCAATAGTAACATGATACTTCTGATTATACCATCTTTTTCCAGAAAAATCAACTGCTTTATATGAAGTTAGCTATTATCGGTTTTTTTATTTTTAAAACAGAAAAAACAATATCGCCTGATGACGTGCAAAATTTTACAGGAAATATTTTTTTCAGAAATTCTAATATTTATTAAAAATTCTACTGAAGCTGATAATAAGAAATTTGAAATTATTAAGCGGTTGATCCTGTGAATTATAATTGTTATTTTATCTTATTACACGTTAATGAAGTTTTTTAGATTTTAGGATTAACATTAATTAAATTTAAAGCTCGCCAAAATTATCCGTGCTTATACATTTCTTAAGGTAAAAAATAATTTACTAAATGATAGTATTTTTTTACTTTTTGATAGTAGTTAATAAAATTAATCAAAAAATTTAATTTTAATTTTAAGATTGTTTTTTCCCATTTGATTCAAAATTTTGCCTCACTTGCACTGCAGCAACATTCTATAGGTAGAATGATGTTGCGTAAGAGAAAATCTCATAGCAGGCGTTTTAGATTAATGTTCGCATATGGTATGCAAAAATATCCTTGCGAAAAATACTTTAATGCAATTTTCAACGAAATACTTTTCTTATCAAAAGCAGATTTTTTGCTTATTTTACAGCAGTCATCGGTTTAGTTTTAGAAATTTAGAATGACCACTGTAAAAAAGCACAGTCTTACTGGCACTGGGTCTCCTATACAAACTAATGCATGTTATCCCACGATGTAGACACATTATATATTACAGATATTTAGTATGCACACTGTATAAAGTTTAGTTGTCACATAACACTGTTGAATAATTTACACGCTGTCAAAACAAAGTTTATTTCATCGATATTTCAACGGTATTTAATTTACATATTAGTTATTTTTAGTCTCCGAGACTGAATACTGTAAATAAAAATAAATTTATAATAATTACTTCAAATACAATTACAGTGTAACAAAAATTTTTTTTAATTAATTACTAAGTCGGGAATATAATTAAATTCAAAATATCTTTTTTATTCAAATAGTTTCAGTGTGAATTATTATTTTGATTGATTAATTATATTGCACTTGAAAAAAAAAATTAATTATGATTAGAAAGTAATTACGTTGAGTTATTAAATTTTTTTGCTTCAAAAATTTCTATCGAAGAAGTTCAAAAAATTTCTAACTTAATTTCCCTCCCAAAAAACTATTTTTTTCATGAAAAATTATTATCCCACAAGTATCTAATTACAGATAGAAAGTGAAAAGAAAGAATCCTTCTCTCCACGGACTCCGATATTGAATAAATAATAAACTGAACTTTATAAATACTACACATTTTTATAAACTCAAATGAAAAATCGAAACTTTTAATTTATAACAAGATTCGGTGATGCATAAAAAAAATTTAAACCATAAACAGTAATCTTTATTTATATATGTGTAATTAAATAGCTCATAATAACCACAAATAATAGGTATATTACTGTCATAAGATATACTAATTGAATCAGTAAAAGTGTAAAGTTGAGTTAAGTTTTATCATACTATTTTTATTTAGATTTCAGATATGATATCTAACAATTCAATATAAACTTTAAAATAGTGAAGCCTATAATTTACAACTCGAATATCTTACAGTGAGCGATAAGTTTGGCTTCGGTATTGTTTCTATCATCTTCAAAATTCTCAAAAAACCGTATAAAATAAAAAACTAAAAAAAAATTCGACTAGATTTTTTTTTTTAAATAAAAACATCTTTAAGGATAATTTAATTTTGTGAAAAATTTCATAGTTAATAGCTTATAATGATACAAGAATTAATATTGTTTTTAGTTTTTTAAAAGCATCAAATTTTTAACTAAATTAAATATTAAATAGTCTCTGAAAATTTTTTAGTTATGCATAAATTTTCATTTATTTTTCATAATTAGTGAATTAATTTCGTTTTAATTCCGTATTAATAAAACTGTTTATTTTTAACTAGTCTACAGTCGAATACGGGCAAGAAGGATTAAATATGTAACAAAAAGAATGAAAGAAAATGAGAATAGCTTGCAAATAGCTCCATCAATAATGATTAATTAAATGATTAATGGAATTAAATTACGGTTTTTAGCTATGGACTATAAACTCATATTTTATCGTTTATATTATATTTTATAATTATATCGTCCTGTGAATTTATAAATTATTGACAAGTCTATTGAACGTGTTTGTATAATTTGATTACTGTGTCGTGAAATTCATATCTCTCAACACTTATAACTACTCTTAACTGCATTATTTAATAATTATTCAAAAACTATTATTTCAGAGCTTTAGCTATTTTAGTCGAAAGTATAAAATCCACAATTATATATATTATAAATTTCTTATTACTTCTTTAATTAATTTCAAATGTTTGAATATACTATCTTTGTTTTTTTTTTCTACTTCAGGGCCAGTGTAAATCGTTTATGTATTCTATTATTCTATCTTTGTATTTGAGTTTCAGTTGATCTATCTACTTAGATAAGCAATAAGAAAAAAAATCATACTCTATTCAAATTAAAATACTCTTTTACAGAACGAATATTATCCATATAATTCTGTCACGTAATTTGTTTCTATACATGAATAAGACATATTATATATATATATATATAGGTTTTGTATTTTTATAAAAAGTCATTCACTTAACTATAATTATATAATGATAAAATTAAGATAAGTTAAATCAATCGGGTGCAATAAAAATTTAATCAGAACATGTAAGCTAACCGGAACAAAGCGAACCTATTAAACAGTTAAATAATTGAAATTTTAATTTCTTATTCATTGAAATCAGTGCTTCCCTTAAAGTGCAATAATTTATATCAAGTGTAGTGTTTTAATTTAAAAATTTACGGAAATTTAGTGCACCCTATTTTTGAAAATAAAATATAAAAGAATAGACATGTACGAAAATTATTGTTTTCAAATTATTCTATTTTGCGACAAATTTTGGTACTAATTATTAAAATACTTAGAAATATATTTTGCAATTAATTTTAATCCTTTTAATGTGAAAGAAAATTTGATGTCAACCAAAAATTTGCTTTTTAGTATTTTTTTAATAAAAAAATTGACATTATAGATGTTGTTTTTTTTTTAATTGTTCAATTTTTGTTTAACTTTAAGAAAAAAAAAATGTTTGATTGTTCAAAAAATTTTACGTATGATTTCTATGTCTTGAAATATTGTAAACTTTACTAACAATTATATTACATTCAATATTCATAAAAATGTAATCTAATAAAAATAAACTACACGAAAGTAAGTTATCGATAAACTACATTTATAAAAGGTATGTATTAAAGAAATGAATTATCGGTATCAATAATCAACTATTGAAGGCTCGATCTTAAATTTTAGCTATGAAATATTTGCACAGCGAAATGAATCGAGCAATAAGGTTCGAAGAGAATTCTTAGAAAACGGTCTGGCAACTTTAGTGCCAATGTTTCGGCCTATTTCTGCTCTTCTCACATCGTCAAGATCAAATCACATATGATGTCAGTGCAATTTCCGATAATAAATTTTTCCGTGTAATGTATGCTAAAATTGGTATCAGGAATTATCTAGAATTTCTTACCGAAGGAAAAAAAATCTTAAACTTTTTTATTAACTTAATGGTTTAATAAAATATTGGGATATAAAATTTTGAATGACACATGTCAGTAATATATATATATATATAATAATATAATGAGAAGTAATATCTTACCTCAATACTATTTACGATCCGAATATTGAGAACTAACAATTGTAGCAGCAAAATTGCCACGATGGCACTCTTGATCAGCACCATATCGCCGCAAAGATAAAAATGAGTGCTACTGTTGACTTAAAATCTATGCGGATTTAATTAATTATTCTAATCTTATCAATGATCAGAATTAGAAGCCATTACTTATGGTCCTAATCTATAAGAATGAAAACGTTATTCCTCATCACTGGAAGTAAATGCTCCAAAAATTGTTCGGTATTCGAGGTGAACTATTATCGGCTAAAAAATTTAAATGTCTACGATATTATACGTAAAGAAGACACTAAAAAATATAAGCTGATAATTAAACCACACATACGCACCGTACCGGCGTTCGGTAGCGTCTGAGAGACGGTACGCGCCGGCAAGATAAAACTTTTTCAAAAGCCCGGGTGGTTTGGCCCCCTCTCACACCCGCAATAGTGGCCTCGAAATACACATCTCGCTCACACTTTTCGATCCTAAATTATATTCTCTCGCTTCATCAACCAGCGAGTCAATTCTCGTCGACTCGCGGACTTTTGCCCCACCATACCGCTACAAGCGTCAAAAGAGAGTGTATGACTCTTACTCTTACTCTTTTCCCTACCATCGTCATGCTTCATCTTCTGCGCACTCGCTCCTGCAAGTACAGATGGTAATGGGCATTGCAACTGCATAATTTATCGTATATTTTATCCGGCAACCTCCAATGTCAATGCAAATAATTATAAAATAATTGTTTATTTCAATAGTACCTGTCTAAGGTTTATCTAATTTATTTTATATTAAATTGTCTAAGGATAGCTCACGATAAAATATATCAATTATTTTTCTCTAAGTAAAATAATATTAAACTACAATTTTCAATACAAAAAATTCTTGTTTAGAGAACAAATTTCCTCACGAAAACTTCTTCTTTCAAAAAAAATTATAATGGTTGAAATCAAATTTTTTTGAGCGACGAAAATTATCTTGCTTCAATAAAAATTTTACATGGGCCACGACTATTTTAATCTTTAGCATTAATTTTCTTCATTAAATTCAATTTTTTTTTTCTGTGCACATTTCTTCAGAAAATTAACAAAAAAATCTTAATTGAATGGATTTATTCGTTTTATTAAAAGTCGAGGCTTTTAAAATTTTAATTTTACATCCATTTAATTAAAGCAGAATTATTAATTCATGTTAGATTCCAGAAATACAATCTATATTGGAAATTTTACTCTCCAAAAATATTTATACCTTCACCGGTCGACCCTCATAAAAAAATTAATATTGCCATTTTTTTTTTTTTTTTTCACAAAATGCATTGTAACTTTTATGTTCCCTTATCTGTTCCATATGCCACTGAGATTTTTATAATCAGAATATTTCCATGTCGAGATTGCTGATTACATTTAATTTACAAAGTGGTAATTTTAAGCTTTTGGTAATAATATATATTTTAAATGTGAAATGGATAATGAGTATAATGATATATAATTTAATGAACTAAGTATATATCTCAGTAACATATAATATTAATGACGAGGTAAAATACACAGAAAAACGAATTAGTTGTGGCTACCGATTAATAGCGGGTAACATTGCGTGATGGTAGCATTTTTAAAGAGAAAAAATTAGCATGTAGATGCTATATGTACGTAACACGTTGTGGTTACCAATTTACTAATTTTGGTAACCGGGTTCGCTCGTAAGAATTACTAACTTATGAGTAATAAATTGAGTCAAACAGGATACTTACTATTTAATTGTAAAAAATTATCCAATGTACTCTCCACTTTGAATTGTGATCTGAAACATTTGGTTTGGATTTAATTCTTGAAATAAACGCAAACTTGATTCATTGTCTACTCTACTACCGAGAAATTAATAAAAATAGTTTTATTATCGCTTTATTTGAATTGATAAGAGTAAGCTTTCAATAATTTTATTGTATTCATTTAACTTTGTCCTATCGGATTTCTGTAAATTGAATATGAAAGCTTATTAAATAAGCTTTAATTTACGTACCTCATTATCAATCTAGGCCAAAAATTACTTACTTTTTCAGGGACAGATTTAACGAAATTTTACAGAAGTTTATTATTGTTTTACATATATATATATATATATATTTTTATTTTTTTTTATTAATTGAATTAGCAATAAAAAAATATTTAAAAAAAATTGCACATATAATTTTTCAAATTTTTTACATCTGCAATTTTTTCGTAATAGTTTTATTAATAAAAATAATTCTAAAAAAGTTTAGATGTCGGCAAACTTAATTTTCATGTGAAGTTGACAGATATAAAAAATTTTTTAGATATTTTTAGCAATTAAATTATTATAAAAAAAATTAAATTAAAAAGTATTACGTGTAAAAATTATTAAAAATTAAAAGTGAAAATTTTTAGAAGGATTTTTTTATTGTAATTAATTAATTAAAAAAATTTTTTTAATCACCAGCTGACTGCTAACTTCAGTATTATTATTTCTGTGACAATTGAATTCGCTGACATTTTATTACAGCGCAGAATCGAACTTAAGGCGGTGCTGCCCTCTAGAATGAACTTGTCGTAAATGGATACTCAAGAAAGAAACTCTCCCAAAGAAAGAAAAAAATAGTAAAACAGAGCGACTCCATACACAAACACAGTGACGTTTAATTTTGTTTTGATTTACGTACAGTTATTATGTATAAAAATATTTTATTGTATGGAATTTTCCATTGGAGTGTATAAATTTATTGCAAATTAAATTTTTTTATTGTGAATTTGATTCAAAATATAAAATTCAGACTCATTCAATAATTTTCATGGTGAATCTTTATAACTTTACAATCTCACAATCGTCATTAGATGAATAAACAAAATTGATAAAATACTTGAGCATAAAACATATTTTTTCTGGTAAAAATATTAACAATCTGAATTATTATAAATTAAGTTGTTTTTAATGTAATTAAAATTTCTATTTACAATGTTAATACGTTTTTGTTTGATATTTTTTTTTTATTATAGATTTACGAATTTCATGGATAAAAAAAACGGTAATTCGAAGGATGAATGGGGGGCTGAAGTTGGCTCCCACATCCAACGAGTCTCTATGAATAATCTCATAATGAACTATTTAGTCACAGGTTAAATTTTTTATAAATTTATATATTATTCAAAACTGTCAATTATTGCTCTCTATCTGTAATAAATTTTTGCTCTTATTTATCTAGAAGGGTTTAAGGAAGCTGCAGAAAAATTTCAACAAGAATCTGGGGTAGGTCCAACCATTGAATTGAATTCTATGGACGACAGAATTCGTATAAGAGATGCAGTTCAAAATGGACGCATTCAAGAAGCAACAGATTTAGTTAATCAGCTTCATCCAGAGTTACTTGATAATGACAGATATTTATATTTCCATCTACAACAACTTCATTTAATAGAATTAATTCGTACTGGGCGAATTGAAGAGGCATTGCAATTTGCTCAGGAACAATTGAGTGAAGCTGGAGAATCAGATGACAATATTTTGAGTGAATTGGAAAGAACTCTTGCGTTATTAGCTTTTGAAGAACCTCATAACAGTCCTTTTAGTGATTTATTGCATCCATCTCATCGACAAAAGGTAAGAACTCACTATCGATATTTATAATAAAAGTCAAAAATTAGTCATTTTTAATTTATTAATTTTTTTTTTGTCTTTGTAGATTGCTAGTGAATTGAATACAGCTATTTTGAAAATGGAGCACAGAGAATCAACTAACCCAAGACTAAACAATTTATTAAAAATGATTTTATGGGCGCAAGATGAATTAGATAAGAAAAAAGTGAAATATCCAAAAATGACAGATTTAGGGAGCGCAACAATTGAAAGTCCCAAGTAATTCAATTTAAATAAGGGCTATAAGATTAAGAAAAATATATTTACTAATATATATATATATACATAACAATCCGAATATTGTTTATAAATATTTAATATTAATATTTAGTCTTATTATGATGTAGCTCAGGATTTTTTCAACTGTTAAATAAATGCGAGTCTTAAATTTCCGTTATGTTTTGTTCTAAGTCTTAAACTTTTTTTCTGATTCATCGAATTAATTTTATTCACGTTTGATTTACTCAGTACAATGTTTAGATATTTAAATATGAAGATAAAGTTATCTGCAAGCTAATAAACCAGATTTAAAAGAGTTCTAAATGGTATAAAATATAAAGAATGTAAGCGTCGATACTTATCTCTCTTATCGTACTTGGTAATTCAAATTTAACAAAAAAAAAGTGTATTCACTGTAGATATAATAATAATAATAATAAGAAAAACTCAATAATCGTCTTAAGAAAATTCCAGCTTTTAATATTTATAAAAAAAAAAGAAAATTACAAATTAGTAATACAATATAAACAATACAAAAGTTAAATCAGAGCGATAAAATGATAGTTTTATTATGAATAATTTTTTAATAACCTATTACATTAAAATAGAATATGACTTTACACAATATAAATTCATATGCCCATATATAAAGACACCAAGGAAAATATTATATGGATTTTTTTTTTTAATAACAATTATTACCAACCAAAAACTAATTCCATAGCTTTAGAAACAATACCAGAAGCTTTCTGTGGAACGTTTTCTGGCGATCGAACAGAATGAGAGTTTAAATGATGATTATAACCAGAAGCTAGTGGTCGAGCGTTGTGTAATTTTGGAGAACGTATCGCACTATTATAATCAGAACTTTGATTTAATTTAGTGGGTGATGAGAAAACTCTCATACTTCGATTTAAATTATTACAATTTTCTTTATCCGGATTTAAAATAACACCTTCATCAGTGCAGGGCGCAACGCCGATCATTATTAACCCTGATACAATATTTCCATTGCACAAAAGTGCTCGTTGAGCTTCTTGTTCTGTAGCACATTTCAGATGAATCCAATTACTTTGCGGATGTGGTGGCGGATGCTTATCAACAATGCGAACTCTATTTGATATATGAGATAAAACAGTATTTAAAGTGTCAGGTGGAAATCCAAAAACAGTGATCCATCTGAGAAGTCCTTGACAAGGTTCGGCGTTATTAACACTTGTATTATTATCCATGAAAAATAAATCATTTACATTGCTCATATTCATTCGAGTTTGATGCCGAGATAAACTTAAATTTTCAGCATTCTTGTATGCTTCCGAAGATTGGGTCACTTCCAAAGAATCAAAAAGACCTCGAGTTGGCGGACCGCCTGCATGACTTTCGTTCCCCACTCTAGGACTTCCAGGACTTGTAACATTAGCAAATATTGCTTTTTGTCTATTGTGACGGTAATCTGGCGTTGAATAGCTAGGTATCGGTGATGGCATGTTTGAACTGACCACATTTGAAAATCTCGATGATTCGGTTATATTTGATGTGCCTAATCTTGCCGGCTAAATTAAATTTTTTTTTAATTAATTAATCAATTAATTTATTTATTTTCTGTAAATTTATTACAAATTCAATTTTTTACTTACTGTTGTGGCTTCACCTAACAAAAAACTTGGGAGATAGGCTGGATTAGTACTCGGACTACCAGGATTTTGCATCGGACTACCGACAGGAGAACCTAGAGTCATTGGTTCCATCTATAATAATAATAATAATAATAATAATAAAAGAAAAAGAAATTGTTAAATATCCACACTATTATATTTTAAAAAATTTTTATTTAGGTAGAAAATTAGTACAACAGGTGCTTGAGGTTAGGAAAATAATTTTCATTATATAAACGATGATTTATGCCTTCAAGTAAAGTAAATTTAATTAGTGAAATAATAAAAAATTTCCAAACTTACTTCAATAGCAAATTGATTGATATGTACAGTAATTAAATATTAAAAAGTAACTGTTTTAATGTTTTCACTCGATTTAAATTAATAATTGGCTGTCTGACTGTCTGTACCTGCGTAAAAATTTAAAATTAGTGAATTCAGTTAACTTGGGTGAAATTTATGTATTTGTGTATATTCTCGTATATTTATGACACTGAAGTTGGCAGACATTAAAAATTATTTTAAAATTTTATAATAATGCAATTATTATAAATAAAATTAAATTAAAAAATTTAACATGTGAAAATTAATAAAATTTACAAGTGAAAATTTTTAGAAGCATTTTTTTATTGTAATTGATTTGTTATTAAAATTTTTAAAATTGACAGCTGACGGCTAACTTCAGTATTGTGTATATTTTCATCGGTAATCTCCATTTTTATTGTAATTTTATATAGATGTCGTTTTGTGATAATTCTAACTAACCAAAAAAAAATTATTGATCATTTATTAGTAAAAAAGTTTATCAGTAAAAAAAAAGAAAAAAAAACATGAAATTTTTTAATAAATTTCAACTCGATCATGACATTCTACTTGCTAGACTTTCTACGTAATTTTTAATCCCAAATTCTTTAGTACACGTATGACATGTGATGTAAAATCACTTTTAAACTTTCACGTGATTATATAGATTATAGGCATATATAGACGTAACAGTAATAAACATACTTGTCATGTACAGAAATACTGATGTAGTAGTAAAGTGATTCTATATAATGTGAACACCATAATCAGCTGTTAATAAATACAACTTAGTAAATAAATAGTGTTATTGGATTTAAATGTATTTAGTTACTTCGATTTTTAAATAGAAATGTTGTTAAAAAATAATTTTTCATAGAATGAAAATTTTTTATACTTTTTTGCACAATATTATTTTTTCAAGGTACTAAATATGGAATATACTTTTTTTTTGATAATTTAAAAAAAATTTTTTTTTTGTTCAAACTATTAAATTTTAGATTATAGTTTTAAACAGATTTATTTATGAAATTTATTCAACATTTAATTAAATTTTTTAATCGTTAGATTTATCCAACAATAGTAAGTATAAAATATGTTTATAAACATAAACATATGATTTAGTGCTTTGACAATTGCTCAGTAATAGTTGTCCATTACAGTCAGTCACAATCGTAATGAATTATTGGAAAAAATAATTAATTTTATAATTTTTTGTTATTGTTATTTATTCAATAATATTTGAATAAATAAAAATGCTCATTTTTTCATTTGAGTTATCATATTTTATATAGTAGCTAATAAATTGAAAAACTATATAATCTAAATTTTTTTAGTGGTGAAATCGTGTCATTAATTTTTTTATTTTTATATAAATTATGAAATGAAATTAATGAACAATGTAATAATTATTGAATTTCTGATAATGTTTAGATAAATTGTAAAAAAAAAAACAATTTTACCCCTGGTGGGACTCGAACCCACAATCCCCGGTTTAGGAGACCGATGCCTTATCCATTAGGCCACAGGGGCTAGTTATCGGGTGGACGATATTATACATTCCTATACTACTGGGGGATATTTAAAAACATAAAATTATAAATTTTTACTTATTATTGATTAATATTTATTTTTTTAGTTTGAATGATGAAAATTTTTAAAAATCATATCAAAGTTAAAAAACGCATCATAATTTTGTATTATTTTTTTTTAGATGATATCAACAAGGTACGCATCATTCATCTCAGGGATTATAATTGCATCAGTAACATGGGCATTCAGTCTTTATCTATACTCAAAACTCACTCAAAATGCAAACGTGGTAAATCCGACAATGTTAGTTTCGGAGTACACGATCCCACTCGAAGAATCAGTATTTAAACAGAAAATAGTACATGACAATGGTGAGGAGAGAATTGGAGGTAAAAGAAACAGTGCTAAACTTATTAAACAATTGCAGCCAGTGCCAATAAAATCAGCAATTGGATTAGAATATGGTACTATTTATTTATTTTCTCAATTGCGCTTCATGAATTATTTTTTCGGTTTCGCTAATAATAATTGTTTTAATTTTATTACAGGTCTTGATGAATTAGGATTAGTAAGAAACATAGAAGATCAAAAAAAGAGAGATGATGGTTATAAGAAATACGCTTTTAACACTTTAGTCTCGGACAATATTGGAATAAGTAGAACAATACCAGACACTAGGAATAAACTTTGTTCAGCTATAAAATACTCAAATAAATTACCAAACGCCAGTATTGTAATTTGTTTCTACAATGAACACTATATGACTTTACTAAGAACATTGCATTCTATAATTGATAGAACACCTGAAAATCTGTTACACGAAATTATATTGGTCGATGATTACAGTGACAGCGATGAGTTACACAATAAAATAAATAAGTACATTAATGATAATTATTCAGGTAAAATAAAATTTTTTAAAACGGAAAGAAGAGAAGGTCTTATTAGAGCTAAAATATTTGGAGCTAGAAAAGCAACTGGTGATGTGCTTATTTTTTTGGATAGTCATGTTGAAGTTAATAAAATGTGGATTGAACCATTACTTTCTCGAGTTGCTGAATCTCCAACAATTTTACCAATGCCAGTAATTGATATTATTAATTCAGATACATTTCAATACACAGCAAGTCCCCTGGTTAGAGGCGGATTCAATTGGGGCTTAAATTTTAAATGGGATAATGTACCAAAAAATAGTTTGAAAAGTAATGAAGATTTTGTAAAGCCTCTTAAATCACCAACGATGGCTGGCGGGCTGTTTGCTGTTGATAGAAATTATTTTATTGAAATGGGTGAATACGATGCAGGAATGGATACATGGGGTGGAGAGAACTTGGAAATATCATTTAGAATATGGATGTGCGGAGGTAGTATTGAATTAATACCTTGTTCACGAGTCGGACATGTATTTAGACGAAGACGACCTTATGGTAATGATCGTCAGGTCGATACAATGTTAAAAAATTCATTACGCGTTGCGTATGTTTGGATGGATAAATACAAAGAGTATTTTTTGAAAAATGTTCATCGAATTGATTATGGTGATATATCGGATCGTGTAGCACTGCGTGAAAGATTAAAATGTAACGATTTTTCTTGGTATTTAAAAACAGTTTATCCAGAACTAGCGCTTCCAGACGATAATCAAAGTAATTTAAAAGAAAAATGGCTTAAATTAAATCAACAACCAATGCAACCGTGGCACTCAAGAATTAGAAATTATACAGCTCAATATCAAATACGGTTAACTGATTCTGGGCTTTGCATTCAAACTGAAAAAGATATTAAAACAAAAGGATCTAAATTAATACTCATCCCATGTTTACGAACCAAGTCTCAAGTAATTTTTATAGCTGTATCTAATTTATTTAGTCATTTGCAGGAAATAATGTTTAATTAAAAAAAAAAAATTATTACTGTTTTAGATGTGGTATGAAACTGACAAAAATGAATTGATTCTTGGCCAAATGTTATGTTTAGAAGGTAGTGGGAAATTTCCCAAACTTGGAAAATGCCATGAAATGGGAGGAAATCAAGAATGGCATCATAAAGGAACAGTATGTATAAACGATATTTTAATTTATCATGCAAAATAAAATTATTTCGTTTAAAATTTAATTTTTTTTTATTTTAGAGCAGTACACCTATTTACAATATTGCTACTGGTACATGCTTAGGAGTTAAACATGCAAATAAATACGCACAAGTAGTAATGGATTTATGTATCAAGTCCGACGCTACATTAATTAGTTGGGATATTGTCCATGCAAATCCTGCTAAGGATATGAGCTGATCTACATTAGATCGACAATAAAAATAGATAATTTTATAAATTCAAGTAAATTATAATTAAAAGATTTCAGACACAAGTAATATTTTTATACATTTTTTTTACACGCGTTTACAAGCGTCTAGACATTTATCAAAAAATAATTATCGTTTAATGGCTTTCCTTATCTCAAAACTATTCATACAATTATTAACTTGACTAATCAACCCTCTTTCTCTTTTTTAACTTAAAATATTTATATACATATTATTAAGAAAGTTTTTATACAAATTGTAATATTGTGGTATTTCAAAATAATGTTAAATAAAATTTTATTCATATATTACATATGAAATTAAAAAATATTTTCAAACAGAATTTAAATATATTTATTTTTTTATGTCAACTATATATTTGTATTGTTTTATTTTTTGCAATTGACTTTTTTTATTAGTATTAATAAATTAAATAATTTTAAGTAAAAAACATATCGTTGAAGATTTGTATAATTGTTGTGGTCATTATTATCATTGAAGATATATTTTAGCGCCAATAATTTAAAAAATAAATTTCATCACGTGACTATACTCAAAGCACGGACTATACTTTTTTCTTGATTTAACAGTCAACAGTGAAATATAGTAAACTACTCATATTAAAAAACAATTACTATTTATTAATCAATAAAATAATAATATAAACAATTGTTTAATATTTATAAATATGGCAGCTTCAAAAGATCTTAATCTGGCTAGAAAAAATCTAGCCAATTCTCTTGGTGACAATGCAAAAGTGTAAGTATTTTTTGTAGGGTTATCTATCATATATTTACATTGATTGAATAAAAACAAAACTTTATTTTTAGATATTTCGAAAAAATGAAGCTATGGTTCCAGATGAAGGTAAAATAATTTTTGTTATGATTAAATTAAATTACTTTAAAAAAAAAAAAAATAAGTATTTATAACTTACCATTTTTGTAGTCAAAATAATTAACTCAATTGATTTTAGAGTACTAAAGAAGAATTTGATAGCGAAGCTAGGAATATTATGACAGACGAGCAAATTCATTTACACAATGAATTTCTTTTATGTTTATTTAATAAAGTACGAGGTCTTGCTACTGCGACACCTTCAAGACCTGTAAAATCTAACAGCACACCTATTCACACAGATAAAGACAAAACTTTAAAGGAAAAGCGATTAAAATTAAAGAGAAAATATAAAACTGATCGATCTAATTTTGAAGTAAGTATTAATAAATTATTTATTGATATTTACTATTATAGAATAATTGAAGATAATATTTATAAAAGTCATATTTAAAAATGATTTTTTTTTAGCCGGCAGATATGTACGTAGAAGTGCTAAGTCAGACTTCATCTCCAGTAGGAGACGAACCTATTGGTGCTAATAGATCTAGTGCACAAGAATTATTGCTACCTGATAGGACTTTTGTATTAGCAAGATTGATGTTGGCTGCTTGGGAAAATAATATGGACAGTGCAGATGAAAATACAGCACATCTAATAATTGCTGCGACACAAATATTTCTCAAAAATATAATTACAGCTGTTTTTGCAAGGAGAAAGGGATACACAGTTTATCAGAAAAACTTTATTTATAACATAGGAGAACCAGTATCCTGTTCTTGGAAGAGAAATACAATGTTTATCCCTCGTGGAATTCATTCAAGGTAAATCAAAATATTTATATTTTTTATGAGCATTTTTATCACATAGGTAACAGCAATTTAAAACATACATTTTTTCTGCTAATATTTTAATTTTTATTTTAAATTGTACAGTAAACCAACCGACATAGTTGACCCGGATGGACAAGTACCTTCAGTAAAACAAACGGTTGAAGAAATGGAACAAGCAACAGCTTTCGCTATGGCTTGTTCAACATCGGTATTATCATCACCGTTACCACCAGTTAGCATTAATGATTTATTGCAAACATTGAAGGTACAGTATAAAATTTTTACAATCTTTACCAACACTGTATTGATCAAACTATTTTTTCAGATTTACAAAAATCTAGTTAATAATCACACAACATATGCAACTAACATGGAACGTTTATTTACTTATCCTACCCATTCAACTTGGGAAGATTTAGAAAGTAAAAAGTTATTGTGTTAAAGTCTATTTGTAATGATTGTTTTAGATTTACTATAAAAACTACTGTACATATTGAGTTGTAATACATGAAATTTTTTAAAATAATTTTATACTAACATAATATATTGAAAAATTACTTTATGCTCAGATAAACAAAATCTCATTTAATTCATTTGACACTCAAAAAATAAATGTTATAAAACTATTGAATATAAATTTAAAATAGTTATAAAATTGTAAATGAAGGTTGCATTTGTTGAGTTGTACAATTACATTCGTATTTGGAATTTCCCAGCTTTAGTAATGTACTTAACACCTTTAAATGGTTTATATTTTTCGCCATACATATCCAAGCCACTTACTTTCAACCCAGATACGGCTAATTGATTGATCGTAAAGTGTACCTAAAATCAACATATATTTTTTTTTTTTAATGAATTATAAACAGAAGTAGAAACCAGTGTTAAAAAAAAAAAAATAATTCCAAACGAAAGACGATAGATAGACTTACATTGATAGCAGGATTTGATTCAGAAAATGTTGCTCCATTTTGTATGGTAATAGATCCTCGTAAGTTGGGTAATTTTGAAACATCTATTCTTCCAATATCCCAAAATAATACTTTACTAACAGGATCAAATGAATATTTTCCTTGGTTTGGTACCAAAGTACAATTAAGAACAATTTTGGGCATCGGTATTTCGAGTGTTACATTCTCAACCTTGATAAAAATGAAATAATTAAAAAAAATTTTAAGGGATATTTTTTGATCTAGAAGCATGAAATTGCAGGTAATTTAAGACTTACTGTTCGACCAACAGTTTGCTTAGGCCCAACTGTTATATCCAGTCTGCCACCACCGGATTCTTTTAAATTAATATTATGTCTTACGTAAATTGGAATTGCTACTATACTTTGTGATCCAATATGATATGACAACAGTCGAAAATTACCATCAGGAGGAATGAACGAAAGAATACGTTCGGACTAGAAATTTTTTTTACATTCAATATTGATTAATTGGATTAATTAAAAAAGTTACTAGTATAACTAAATTATGTACCTCCCATCGCTTGAATCTAACACAAGGATGAAAACTGACATCATCAAATAATCGTGGATTCATAAACGACAATGTAAGGTCAGGCATTCCACTCAATTTAATGCAGCAATCAACCTAAAATGAAACAGTATTTTATTCAATAATTCATTAAAATATTATCGTGTTTAATACAACATACATATCCTTGAATTTCGGCAAAAACAGTAGCGCCTGTTCGATCAATTATTGCATCAACTTCTTCAACTACATCAAAGTAAGCTTCATTATTTGTATACTTTACTCCTGTCCTCCTCCATGGAATATTGGATAACTGACCGCTAGGTAAAGTTGCGCTCACACTAAATACAAGAAATATTACATTAATGTAAATTAAATGATTTAAATTAATAATCAGATTACTTACTTGGATTTTCCTGTTACTGTATTAGCGATTGTTCTTAAAATATTAGGTGGTTTTATAAGTTCTTTCAATATGTTAGATTCAGTTGCCAAAGGAAAACCATTATCCAACATTTCATCTAATAATTCGTAGACAACAACATAATTTTCTTTAATAATAGTTTCAGTACATTCATTGAAATAATCTTCAAATGTATCAACAACTCTGTGTAAAAATTCGATAACAAATATTGGTGGAACTGTAATAATTTAATTAAATATTTTGTTTAGTAATATTAGTTTATAAAAATAAAATTATGACAATAATAATCGTATAAATTTACCTTCGGTTGTACACACAGCAACAAAAAACATATGACATCGATAAATACTAATTAAATAATGATGCGGTGTAGCAATAACTGGTGGAGTATCTTCAGGGGACAAAACTCTTCTTTGCTGATCAAAAAAATAATCACATAATGATCGTGCAACTGCACTTTTCCAATGTTTCTCCATGAATACATCTCTGTAAATATTTATTTTTATAAAACAGGTATAATAATAAAATACTGAGATGACTTTTGAGTCAGAAGTTTTGACTAGTTAATCGATTTTTCAAATTATATTTTAAATAATAAAAGATTAGTATTAACTAATAATATTAACCATAAATTTTATTTCAAATACTCTTATGTCAAAACTATGATAATATTTACAATTTTATCTGACATTTCATATTCAGAATAGATTTTAGTTGTCCTTACACATCTGTCAAACAACATAACAATAAATATCACTTACCCGGATGAATTTATAATAAAAAGACTATTAATCATGTTTAAATGTATAGATAATTTATAATTCTCTTTTTTTTATTTCATTTAATTTTACTAAACAATAAACTTTTATTATAATTTCAAGTTGACATAATAAGAAATAAAAAACTAAATATGTGAGTGTTTCTATACTATTATTATTATTGTTGTTGATGTTAGAAAATGGACTTGTTAAGAGTGCGGCCTCTGGTAGAAAAATATTAAATTGTAAATGCAAACCCAAAAAAAAATTTGTTTTGCGTATCGATAAGAACGATTGCACTGTAGCATTTCGACTTTTCTAAACCGCGAAAAATTTGAATTGATTACAATAAAAAAATGCTTTTAAAAATTTTCACTTGTAATTTTTATTAATTTTTACATGTAAAACTTTTTAATTAAATTTTTTTTATAATAATTTAATTGCTGTAAGTATCTAAAAAAATTTTTATATCTAACTTCAGTGTCGTTAAATCTAAAGACCATAACGTCAATAAAATGTAGACGTGTATGAGCGTTGAAAATTTCTGAAATTAGTCGGCAGGTGGCACCGCAATCAGAATTTACGCCATATTTCTCTTGATTTGGGCTGGTCATCACTCAAGTAGGCACGGCTGGGTCTGGGAATCTGGCCGAGGCCGGGGTTGTCGGGTTTTTCGGTTGCTAGTCGCAGAGTTTGAGTGGTCAAGGGTAGGTGGTTCCTTAGTGAGATCACCATACGCGTGACAGTGAATAATCAAGCAAACACCAGTGGAGGGGTAAAAACATAAAAAAAAACTAGTAATAGACTTTTTGCGGATAAGTAGAAACAAATGTTTTATATTTAATCGAAGTAACTCGTGTCACAGTGGCAACAAAATATCAATTTAATTTCATCTAACCTTATATCCCAACAAAGCTTGATTGTAGGTGGAACCGTAGTTTGTGCTTGCTGAAAACCAATTGAAAGTAAGGACTGTGGACGGATCGCCTAGCCGAATACAAACGTAATTTCGATTATAAAAAATAAAAAAAACGGTTTGCTAATTGCTGATCTCCATAAATATTTGTCATCACGGCCCGACACGGGTTTTGTTGCTCGCGTCGGGTCCAAGGTACAGGTGCAAGTGCGTGCAAGGTGAAAAGTGAGGACTCGTGATCGCTAGCTGAGTGTAACACAATGGACGGCAGCTCAAAGCAGCCGTCATCAGACGTTACGGCGATGGATGGAAGTGGCAGTAACAAAAGCAGTAATAGCCACAGAACAAATACTAATACTGGTGATACTGATTCATCCGGTTCCTCGCCTACACCATTAACAGCAACAGCAGGAGCCGACCCAGAATACTGTTCGTCTAGTTCAAGTACCGCCGTGGCAATGATGACCACAAGTGGTGATATCAGAAGCAATAGCTTTGCTTTGCCAACCCCAATACCACCATTGTCGCCAGGGTGTGGCTGTATGGTCGTGGACCCACCGACAACCGACCTCGATGAGATTACGATCAGCATTACACCCACAACTGGCGGACAATTTGAGCTGGTCGTTGAGCGCAATGAAACCATCGAGAACCTCAAAAAAATTATTTCTAAGCGACTAAAAGTTGCCAAGGAACGCATTTGTTTACTGCATCGAGAAAGGTGAGTGTAAAAATAAAAAAGTTAAAAAAGTATTATACTATATATACATATATATCCATGCCTTAACACACAGACAAAGACAGTTGGAACTTTTTTTTCTTTACACATATACATTCTTAAGCGTTAGACCTCTCTACATTGTGTATTTGTCGAACAGTACAATAAATCTTTGGTCCCTTCAGTTCCTAACGTTTTACGTATCCTCATCCTCCCATCTAGATCTTGATATTCATGAAAAAAAAAAAAAAAAAAAAAAAAAAAGGAGAGTGAAAATATACTCATGCTGTATACTTATACACGTTTAAAGAAGGGGAATGATAGAAAAAGAACATTACTGGGGAATCAGCGCATCGTATCGGAGCTGCTGCACTTTTGGTCGTCGAATTGGTTGAGTGGGAGCTGTGGGCGTCGTGGGGGCTGCGGATCCTTCTCCGCCAGTCACGCGAGAATTGAGATACATGCTGGTAGTGTATATACATCGAACACTGAATTCACTGAAGGCAATAGAGTATGGTAAGCAGAGGTGATATGAGACTAGCGCAGGGACAAGAGGTCGATTTTAGTAATATATATATATATATGGATGTCAGCGTGCTTGTATGCGTGTAGCATGTATATATATGCTACCTTCATTACTGGATTCAACACAATCTTTACATGTATGGCAAATAAAACGATGACAACCAAGTCACATGATACTATAGCAGTCAAGAGTTGAAAATTCTATTCCCGGATTTAACCACAGTATTCTTTCTCTTTCCACTTTTATTCATGGCTCCAAGGCTTATTCACTTACTAAAATTCTCAAGAAGGCCTTCACTCCACTCTACTCAAACTCACTGCTGTGTTGTGTGTCTCTTTGTGTCAGCTAGGAGCCATTTTCAGACTCAGGTATACACGCTTCGGTCACCCTATGACGACATTCACGCGTGTAAGCTCTATTTTATCTTGCTTCATCTTATTTTCTATCGTGTAGAGATATCTTGCAACTAGTTTGTATTTGAGACCGCTTCGTTTCCCAACTCCGTTGAGCAGAAGAACAAGTGTCATTTGAGCGTGCACGAATATCTCATCATCATCATCATCATCATCATCTACGCTTCTTTCCATCACTTCTTTTTTCTTTTTTTCAATATCACAACCTGATCCTCTTGTTTTCTTCAGGATACAGGTCACCATTTACCCCTTTTTCTTTCTTATTCTCTCATACACGTTTTATCTTTGATGATACCGGTCAGTGCATTTTTTTTGCACAAGTGCACTAGCGCATGCGTAATCTAACAATACACTGTAGGTAAACTTATCGTCTTACCGCTATGTTGTACACATTGAAAAGTTTTGATAATGTATATTATTTTTTATTTAAATTCTATCAAAATTATATTTGTTAATTGTCCTTTCAAAAGAACCAAGTTAACATTCAATTTATAGAAGTGGTTATTCATACGTTAAAAAAAAACTCCTGATAAATCCACGCTGCGTGAATATAAGGTTCTTTCACCTTACATTTATCAGGACTTTTTTACGGATGAAAAAAAAAATTTCCTTAATTTATTAGACAAGTGTGAAGCCAAATCTCGTTTCAAGCTCAGATAGACATCTTCACTTTTGTTTGAAATCGTTTTATTTTGCCTATTGCTAACAAAAATACACTATTACATTGTATCATTGAAGATTTCCGAGTTCTACTTCGCAAGTCCAGGGTACTTGTGGTAAGACTACAATCATTGATCGATATAGTACTTATGGTTATTACCAGTATATTAATATAGTAGTACTACAATATGCGTTCAATAGTTGCGAACGATAAATAACTACTTACATTGAACTATTTAATAAAAATCTCTACTTTATAATTATATATCTTTATTCTTTACTTTTTTGCTAAATAATAAATGTCAATTAAATTTTTTTAAATAATATTAAGTGTATACTTTGTGATTGATTACTTTCGTACAAAAATGTTTATATGATGAATTAATTACAATATCCTGTTTGTCGTATTTTCTTCTAGAATATTTTTATTGTTTGAATGAGATAAGTGGAATTAATAAAGACGTAAATAAGAGAGGGAAAAATCGATAGATTGATCAATTAGTTTATTATTGTTTATGAGACAAGCTGAAAGGCAATATTTACTTACAATAAATAAACAATAACACAGAGAAGAATTTTATCAGAATGATTATATAGCTACGCGTATCACAGATATCTTTCCTGTTGATAGGCTTTATACATATTCAATTTAACTATACAAAGTTCTTTCACCGCAGATCTGTGAGATGACAATGATATTGTTGATTTAAATTATAAAAATATTTTCTTAATAAAAAATAGCTGTGAAAATTAAAAAAAGTGCTCATATTCATTTTTTACTGAGCTGATAGGTATTTAAAATGATCATATACTTAAATATTGTAATGAAAAAAAAATTTCAACTGTCTACTGGTTATTTATATTTAATGATGCCTGTGTCTTTTTGTGTGAACAAATTTTACACTTGATGGATATTTTCTTAAAATAACTTTTAGGCCATAATTTAATTATTTAAATACTTTACTGAAAAGTTGAAAAAAAAAATCATGTAAATCACATTTTATTTTTTTGTTTTAGGCAACTGCGTGAAGGAACACTAAAAGAAAATTGTCTTCAAGATGGAAGTCGCCTCACACTTCTTCCCAGTGTGGAAACTGGTCTAATGGTTAGTACTTGAAAAATTTAATATAATAAATATAAATTAAACTCATCCATAATTGATTTCGGTTAGATAATAATTTTTTATTGTAACATCGAAATAAGCAGACAGTTCACAATTTTTTGATTTTTTCGAAACAAAAATTAGAATGTCAAATAATTTTTTAAAATTTTCACGTTGATGGATTTAAAACAAAATCATAAATTCATTCAATACGATTCTGTATATTTTATTCTCATTATATACTATATGTAAAATAGTAATAAAAAAATCTCATGAATATGCTGAGAGAAAAACTCAACGTTATAGAGAAATTGAGAGTAACCTAAAAGAGGGTGAGTTGTAAAAAAAAAAAATAGAGATAGAATGTAAAAAGATAGGTGGATTGAAAGCTGTGGCAACGTTGCGAGGTCTTTATCGTCATCGTAGCCTCCCTTGTGACTTGCGTTCTTTTGGCTTATTGGTTGTCAATGAAGTAAAGGGGACGCCTAGCTTCATCTCAACTCTTTTATATATTTTTATTCCTACTCGCGGTCAATGCCAAGAATACAGATCAAAGATAGTTTGAAAAGTTGTTAATCAGAGGATTAATTTTCTTATCAATTAAAATGTTTCAACTCTATTATAGAAAATTATAATAAAATTACTAATCATTACAATCTGCCCTGCCAGGAAATGCAATAGTATTACCATTATTTATCTCAAGGTTTTGTACCTCCTTAAAACTTGATGCCAGCACCTGGCTCTCTTGCATCGTTTCACTTTTATACTCTATTATGCTGTTCAAAAATACTTGTAGGAGGTATTTTCAAAGATCAGGACAAAGGAGGCATAATTTAAAAAAAAAAAAAAAAACCTCTTGCAGAAGAATCAATTTACAGATCGAGTCATAGATCGTGAGAAAAATTTACTGAATGCTCTACAGTTTGAAGAATTAATTTAAATCATTTCCAAAACCTTAAAAATTTTAACATCTGTTCGAGACTCAGAGTTATATCAGTAAGTCGAGTATCCAAAAATTATATATGTATATATTAAAATATCTTTGTGTCATTTTAACGGGTGTCATTGATTTCAGTGGTGCTTGCTGGGAGTTGAAGAACAAAACAATTATAGATTAATAATTGAGATTAATTTATCAACTTATAATCTGATATTTCTACGTAGATGACTTTTGCAATAATTAGATTACTAAATATCGGTATTTATACATCGTTTTCTGGCTTTTTGAGTGGTTCAAGACTATGAAAATTTTTAAGATTATTTTCTTATTTCAAGGATTTTTTTTTTTAATTTATTTAATTTTTTCATCACTGTAGTTAATGGAGCAACGATGAAAAGTTGATGCTCTTCGAAAGATACATTATATTCGCTCACACAGGGTCACTCTAAACAGTACTATATAAGTTCAAGACACTCATTTTAACAGCACACATATAGAATAAAATGTGAATTCAGTCGCGAGATGAATATAAAGGACAATATACAAGAGAATCAGTTCTGTCTTTTATGTGTGCATTAAAATAACGTGAGTGGGAGAAAACACGTAGGTCGGGAGTCGGGACTCTTGTAGTTTCGTTTTCTACGTGTATATATTATATGTATTGTCACACTTTTGCGTACTTGAACGTATACTTGTACACTATTACGTTAGTTAGGATGTATATGTGTGATATTTTTGCTGAACGTGGGACAGCAGGCTAAATTTAGTTGAATTTAAAGTTTTGGTCGACATTGACGACACTCCAGTATGAATTTTCTTCCGTTTTAATTTAAATTTATTACAAGCTGATGTACGAACAATATGAGTCTTATTTTTAACTACCACGTATGATTGATCAAGAGTTGAACAAAGGTAGACGAAAATCGAATGATTTAACCATTGCTTCAATAATTGTTCAGAGGCTTCTTAGTCAAATTGTTTGTTGGGTGATTTACCAGGAGAATATTAAAGTTGTTACAAATTAAATTACAGTACACTTTGCAGACTTTGTGCGAAAAGAAGTCTGTTATGTGTTTCAAAGCAAGCAGGGAAGTACGATGATGCCTCGGGGAGCTTCAATGCCCGCGAGGTTTCCTCTCTTTACGCAGGGTCTTCTTGGGATTCGATCTCATATATTAGTATGGCCGCATCGATTGGTGCCATCCTCGCTGTGGCTGCAATGCTAAGGGCATTGTATTTCAAACGTGCCGTTGATACGGAATCTTTCATTTTATACCATATATTTATTTATTTGTTGGATTGTACTTAATCTCGTAATTATAAAATAATACTCCAGTTTAAAAAAATCGACCATTTATTTTTAAACTAGGTAGAATTACTAAAAACTAGTTAAAATTTTTAAATTGTTAGAAAACTATGTTTTTGATCAATATTTTGTCTTTTTTTATTTTATTTTATTGATAAATGACGCCTCTTGGCATCACATCAAAATCATTTATGTCATTTCATACCTCTTGAATTAAGAAATCTCTTATAAAAAAAAAAAAAAAAAATCCTCTATTCATTAAAGATAAAACGAATGAATATTGTGAGTTGATTACTACAACAGCTAAATGATAACTGTACAATACAAATGTTATAGTTATACACAAGCGTTAAAATTAGTGATTAAAATACTTGACCTTCTGTGCTTATCACTTATCCGTAAATTATTTTTCAGGGACAACGCCCAGAGCAAAGTGTAATGCAAGCGCTCGAGAATTTAAATGACTCACAGGTGAATGACTTTCTATCTGGCAAAGCACCTCTTAATCTGACGATGCGCCTGGGTGATCAGATGATGTTGATCCAGCTCCAATTGTCAACAGTAACTCCGTCATCGCCGCATACTAGCTCAGTGGGGCCCTCTGCTGGCGTTGCCATGTCAAGTAACATTGCATCATCATCATCATCATCTCCAGCATCGCCTACACCGTCGACACCATCGTCATCATCGTCATCTCCGTTATCTCCTAATGAAAACATTGGATTAAATAATAACATTGGTAATACATCACTATCAGCAGCATCAGGAACATCAACGTCGATGACCTCTGGCGTAGATTCACTATCACCATCCGTGCACAGAAGGTTGAGCGACCACCTTGGCCGATCAATGCGCAACGCTAAGCAAAATGGGCACACACCCGCCGGAATTCCGTCATTTATAAGTAGCCTCGCCTCAGCGCTTCACGCCGCCAGCTGCAGCACCAGCCTCTCTACTGCCACCACTACAACTAATCCTTGTGGTAGTGAACGTACCGTATCCCCACCCACCTCCTCATCTTCATCTTCATCAGCCTCTCCATCATCATCCTCATCCTCATCCTCACCTTCATCTTCGTCTTCATATTCACCACCACTCTCGCCGTCTTCTTCAAGAGTAGTCTGGCATCGCAAACAACTTTTGCACTATCGTCACCCAAATTATCATCATCATCACCATCACCATCATCACCACTCAAGAAAAGAACAAACGTCTTGTGAATCCGTACAAACTTCTACCTCTTCACTTACTAGCCTTACAGAACCCGCGAATCCTACTACCACGAGTCAAGATTCGTTATCTACCACACACTGTACCCCGCCAAAGAAAAAATTATGTACCATGGGTCATCAATCCCCCATAGACGTGCCGAGAATTCCTGATTCAGAGTCAGGTCTACAAAGTCAAAATAATTCCATTATGAGCCTTTCTACCAGCAGTAAAATTACTGCTGCCACGCTCGATACTCGAGCGTTAGCTGAAGCGTCACGTAACCTTACACAAAAACTCAAGCAGCTTTCCTCTGAGGTTAGTTTTATTTATTTTTATCTTATTTTATTTTATTTTAATTTGCTTTATTAATATATTATTTTTTTTTTTTTTAAATATAGGAGCACGCTCGTCGTAGACAAGGTGCGATAATTGAGAGTATGCATCATCACGGAAAAGGCGTGTATTCTGGTACCTTTAGCGGTACACTAAATCCTGCACTTCAGGATCGTCATGGCCGCCCAAAGCGAGACATTAGTACTATTATTCATATTCTAAATGATTTGTTATGTGCAACTCCACTTCAAAATAATGGTGCAAGTACTAGTCACTATAGACATCATCGACACTCTAGCAGCCGACAACCATCCTCCGGGACATCTTCGGCGGGATCTACCAACGCAATGTGTGGTGTAACATCACCTAATGGAAATCTTCAGGATACATCTCCGACACCTGAATATTCAATTGGTAAAATTCGGAATTCAAATTTATTTTTTTCTATGTAAAATTAAATTACATATATTGACTTTTTTTTGTTTTATAGAAGAACTGTCGAAAGAAAATGAAGCGACAAAAGGCAAAATGCGACGATTACGTTTAGTGATGGAACAGCGACGAGCTAAACGAAAAGCAAGACGACAAGCCCGTGCCGCGCCTTACACAACTCAATGGGCAGCTGTTACTCCAGAATCAAATGCTGATGATGAGCCAGCAGCATCAAGCAAAAATTCAACAGAACAGCAAAGCGAACCAGAGCTACAACCATGCAGTTCAGAGCCTGTGGTCGCTTGAAATCAGTGTTTAAACACACAATTATCTTTGAAACAGTAGTCCGATAAAATACTTTTAGCATCGTTCGTCAAAATCGCATCATCTGCCTAATATTGGCTCTTCTAATTAACGTCTACTTAATTTTTGTTCAACTGACAGAAAATCTGTGAAAACTGCCAGTTATTATGGTCACATAGCTGGATTGATCTTTGAAAATTATTAAAACGAAAGATCATAAATAGACAATAAAAATATGAGAGGGCTGTGGCAAATGAAGATAATAATTTACAAAAGTAAAAAATGTGATATTATACGGACGATGGATTTAATAAAATCGGTCACTGTTGTTAATTCAGTGCAATCATTTTTCTCATGTGGGTGCGAACATTTATGTCCGACAACAATTTATAAAGATATAATAAGCCAGTCGTTCTAATGTACTGAACGAAGAGAAGATGCCGTCAAGTGATTAACATTCACGACATTTTGTAGAGTTAATATCCTGGTGAGAACAACAATTACTAGTGCTCGTTTTCTTAATGATATTCTACTATTGTCGTGGTCAATTGTTTGTAGTTTAATAAGTAGTACATTAAGTTATTGATTTATATTAATCACAAATTTATACTCAAGAGACATAATTTTGTGATAAATTTTAAATCGCGCAGCAATGGTGTTTACATATTTAAAAATAACCATTAAAAAAAAAAAAAAAATTTAACTAATTTTCAATAATGAGTAAACTTTTCGTTAATTAATATGATATATCTTTTTTGTTTTCGTATTCTTCTTAATACTGTGACATAAAAAATTTTTAAATAAATAAAATATAATTTTTAAGCCTTTAATTGGAAGAAAAAAAATACTTGTAAGCTTTGGTTGCATATTGATTGTCATACAAATGATTTTGCAAAACAAATTTATAGTAGTGTTATAATGAGTAAATGGTGAAATAAAAAAAATAAAAAAATGTGAATATGAATCATTCTTTAAGTAGAGTTAAACGACCCTATTCCAGTATTTAGGCTACAAAACAAGATCCGTTAAGGTTTATTTGTGTAAACATTGTATCAGTCTATAGTATAATGCCTTAGTTTTATATAGAAACGGAATTATTACTGTCATTATTATGAAATATTATTATTAGTTTTGCAAACTGGCTCAATATTGTATTATATACAAATACTGAAAGGAGTACCAAAATAAATAAGATTGCTTGCTACACACAATTTTTTTATTTTTTTTTTTTTTTTGTACCTTAGACCTTTATTAAAATAAAATAAAAAAAAAAAACTATCATATAAAATACAATTGGAAATTTTTTTTTTATTCCCATTAATTTACAATAATTTAAAATTGTGGCATTTGTCAGAAGATGAAATATTATTAAAAATTAATAATTACACAGCTTATAATATTTCTAATCACACTTCAATGCATTGAGAAAATGACTTGGATGAATAATATATTCTACGCTAATATAATTGGTTCTATAAAAAGAAAAAATTGTTCTCAGACCTAAAAATTTTCAAATCATTCGCTTTTTATAAGATTATTTTTTTTAACACTAAAAAAAAAGTTTAAAATTAAAATATCAATAGTTTTTATATATAATATATATATATGTATAAAAGTTATCGTAAAAACATCTATTAAAATATAATGAAATAGTTATATCAAATACTTGTAGATTGAAATTATTTTAAATAGTTTGAAGAGTATAAATTGGCTATCAAAATCATTTCTAAATAAATTGATCAAAACTACAATTAGTATAATTGAAAAATTATTCTACCAATATACAATGTTAGTTTAAAAATTGATACAAATATTAATGTACGTGTATAATATATAACGAAGGATAAATAGATAGTATAGTAATTTTAATAAATATTAATCACTGATACCTCAATTATGGCACATCACTGTACAGATCGTGTTTGTTTGAGCTACAAGCAGATGTAGCATCAAAGGCAAAAATTACTATCGAATGGGTTTGGCAGATGAATTGTAAAATTGTAAAAGTCAAGTACTTAATAAAGATTGATTTTTTTGGTAATAGTTTTCCGGCACATGTGGCATGTCTTTAATGGAGCTGCGCAATTTTCACATGCACCATGACCGCAAAGAAATGCAACATTACGCCTTCGTTCCATGCAAATACTGCACATATTAACTTCCTCAAGATCAGCGACTCTTGTCTCGAGGAAACGCAATCTCTCTAAGTCTTTGTCCTTTTCTCTCTCCTTTTTTTCTACTTTTTTAGATACCTCTTCGTCCTGTAGGCTATCTTCATTTTTCACTGAGACTTCTTTTTTATTCAAAATCCGATCTACAAAAAAAAATATTAAAATTTCAATAATAAAATTCCCCTTAATAAAATTTCAGCATATAATATCTACCGGTTGATGAAACTGATGGACCATTTGTGCATTCCTCACTTATTTCATCGGTAACAGAAGTATTAGTATAATTTGGTTGTTCAACATTGCCAGACGCACTGCTGTTTCTAACATAAAAATAATTATTGGTATTATTTTTTTTTTTTACTTTATAAATAATATTAAAATTTAAATAAACATAAAAATGGAATCTTACTCAAGTTCGGGTCCATTTCTTCGGCGGAAATAAAAGTACGATCGTAGTAAGTCTGCAAAATTAATATCCGACCGTTCTAATGGCATTAGATCTAACGGTATTTTTCCTTTAGAATTTTTAACTTGCATTAAAAATGGACCATGATTTTCTACACTGACAAGGAAACATGCAAGTGCCAATTCTGTTGGAGCATTTGCACTCACTAGATCTTCCCAAATCTAAAAAAAAAAAAAAAACGGTTACTTTAGCTAAGTTGTTTAAACTGTTAAAAATAATGTTTCATAGCATCATATTTATAAAATAAAAATTTACAGCATTAATTATTGGCGCGTCGCGGCGACTATCTGAAGTTGGTGAAGTGGCAGCATGATGACGGCATTTAGCTATAGCTATGTGAAGAACTGTGTCACCGTCTTCATCTGTTGCTAATATATCCGCATTGTGTCGTAAGAGTAATTCAACTAAAGACCAGTGACCTTGAGACACAGCTAAATGCAATGGAGTTTGTTTCCGATTGTTTCGAAGATCTACAGTTGCCCGTCCGCCAGTTCTTGATAATAATATTGCTGCAACTTCTCGATGACCATTGAGTGCAGTTAAATGTAGTGCAGCAAATCCATCGTCTTTTTTCACATCAACAAGATGTTGAATTCGACTCATAAGCTTTTTTGTTGCGCTGCAATACAATTTAGTTCAATAATTATTTAGTAAAATAAAAATGATATTTTTAAACTTACAGTGCGTTTCCTTTTAATGCAGCATGATGCAAAACATTGAACCCACGTTTATTTCGTATTGTAAAGTCTACTGAATCATAATTTATCAAAGCATACATGATGTCAGTTTCTTTACTAATAGCATCATGTAAAGCAGTGTCACCATAAGAATCTTGAAGATTAACATTACAGCCGTGACGCAACAAAACCTGTACGCATGCTGAATTTTCTTTGTTAACGGAAACATGAAGAGCGGTACATAAACTGTTGTTTACCGCATCAATAGGTGCTCCTCTACTTAATAACAATTCCATTATACCAGGTTGATTTCTAAAATTAATATAAAATATAAAATTATTGCTGAGTCACTTTTTATTTTTTGACATTGAAATTAACAATCATTAATTTTAATACTAACCCAAAAGCAGCATAATGTAATGGTGGATCACCGTCTTCATCAATAGCTTTTAAAGACGCACCAGCATCAAGAAGAAGAATACATAACTCTCGATTTCCTTGATGTGCAGCGACTTGTAAAAATGTTTTTTTACCACTACAAATATCAACGTTACCAGAGTATTTTTTCAGAAATTCTCTAACAGCAGTTAAGCCAGCTTCTCCTCTAGCCGCGTCGCGAAGAAGTTTTTCAACTTCTACCGTCACGTCGTTAGATACAGGTTCTAAAAGTGTTTAGTTTTTTTTAATAGTACATATTAATAATAAAAAATATTACAAGTCAATATTTTTAGTACACTAACCCTGTTGTAAACGATGACCATCAGTATGACCCGCTACTCCTTGGCCGCTGGCAATTTTAACTACGCTAAGAGGATTAAAAGTCCAAGTATGTCCTTCCAATGTTACCCGAAGATCGCCGTCTGGGTAAATTTTAATAACTTTTCCAAGTTTTCCCAATGCCTATAACAAATTATACCTTCTTGTATTGAAATTGTAATATAAAAAAAAACCGTAAGAACAGCGTAAAAAAAAAAAAAAAAAAAAAAAAAAAAAAAAAAAAAATACTTACACTTTTCATAACATCAATCCATTCACCATGACCTTGTTGATAGCTTTTTATAGCAGCAGCATCATTTTTAACTCTTACAATATCACCAAGAACAAATGTATCTTGGCTTGTAACTTTGGTCAGAGCTCGTGGATGAAATGTCCACCTATTATTACATCCTTCATACTGTACACGTACATCACCTTTATCAGTTATTCGATGAACAGTCCCAACTTTACCAATGTATTCAGCCATCCGAGGATTCCATCCACCGTGACCAGCTTGCATTTCTTTGAGTACGTCGACATCTCGTAATACTTTAACTTTATCACCAACATTAAATGTTAATTGACCTAAATCGTCAGATTGACTTGTGCCATTATTTTCTTCAGTCATTGTCTTTATTGATTGACCAAGAACTGGTAAATGTTCTTTGTAATAAGTTCCATTTGTTCCGTGTTCAACATAACAAAGATCAACACAACCTTTGTAACCAAGCCGATAAACATTAGTACTACCGGATGCCCATGTTACAGTAGCTACTGAGCGACTACTTTCATTATCCCATCCACGAATATCAATAACTCGTCCAGTTTTTCCAGGCCCACCGTCTTGATTTCCCCATTCCCAGTCTGGTCCTCGAACAACTTTAGCTCCAATAAAAATACCTTTTAACGGTATTTTCGTACAACCTTTTCTAGGAGTCAATTGAACTCTGTAAATGATAATATTATTAATTATTTATTATAAAAAATTTTTTTGATGCATATAAATAAATTTATATTATTGAAAAAAATACTGAATAATTATTTGCATACCCTACTGCATTAGATGTCTGAAACCTCTGGAAAATATGATTCAAATCATGTATATCACCCATGTAACATTGTGTGCAAAGATCGTAATCATGACATTGTGCGCATTTCCATCTGATACCAACGATGCCATGTCTTTTACATCCATCGCAAATTATATTGTTATGCTGGACACCAGCAGCAGCGTTATCAAATACGAGCAAATCATAATAACCTTGGTAACCAATTCTGTAGTTACTTCTGGATCCATGGTCCCACTGAACAATAACAGTTTTATCGGGTGTTTTGTCTGCAGGATTTGTGTTTGAAGTTGTTGCATTCGCTGGAGGCGTAGGTGGTTTGCCAATTTCTACTATAGTACCAGCATGACCTTCTCCATTGTCCTGATCTTTCCATTTCCAATCATAGCCTCTTACTACCCTTAAGCCCACCTCCAACATTTCCAACTAATAAAATATCGACCGTCTTTCTGTAAATTATTTTTTATCTTTTTTAATTTAACATTTATTTTGCTTTTGATCTTAAGAAAGATAATGTTTATAAAATTCATTTCAAAATTGAATATTAATTAGAGGAATAATGTAAATAAATGTCAATTACAATAGTTTAGGGCTTTGAACTTTATGTATGAGTCATAAAAAATGACGTAGAATATATTCATTGATTAATAAATTTGTAAATATTTTTCATTGTGTTTTTTATCGTTATAATATCATCAGAAATACTTTTTGATTCAACTTGGTGATAAATTTACACTTAACAATATTATTGCAGCCAAAATTACGAAACTGATAAAATATTTTTGTTGTCATAATAAAAAAGTAAAAAAAAAAATTTTTTTAATTTAATTACAAGTCATCTTAGTACAGCGTTTTATTTAAATAAAATGTTAAATTGATAATTGTTGTTAAGTAATAATGCAATATTTAAAGTATGCAACATCTATTTCAATTCATAATAACTATAATTGTAATTAATTTAAAAAAGCAGAAACAAGAAAAAATGAGCGGGCAATGCACTACTTACTGAAATAATTTTCACCTGATGATCATAATGTCTTTGGCAGTAAGCTTAAAATCTATTGAAATATAATTGTATTTTCCACTTTTAATTGAAGTAATTACTGGTAATTGAAAAGAATAATCACTTTAGGTATTACCAGAATATTACACAAGAAATAGGAAGATATGATGATTATTATTAATATAATTATTATTTTCTGTTCGTCAACTAGAAACTATTTTCATCATGCACATTAAAAAGTAAAAAAGTTACCGTAACTCTCGTAACTTTTATGTGAAAATAAAACATTTGAGAACTATCCTATCTTGTTGATAGTACTGAACTCTATTTTAACTGCCGTCAGCTTCCATAGTCGTTGGATGTATGATATGATTTACTATAATTCAAATTAATTAAAAAATTTTTTTTAATAAATTAATTACAATAAAAAAAAGCTTCTGAAAATTTCCACTTGTGATTTTTATTAATTTTCACATGTGAAACTTTTTAAATTAATTTTTTTTTTTATAATAATTTAATTGTTACAAGTGAAAATTTTTAAAAGTATTTTTTTATTGTAATTAATTTTTTAAATAAATTTTTAAAATTGACAGCTGACCACTAACTTCAGTATTATCCAAGAATGTCATCTCCAACTGGTGTCATAGTAGAAATCTATGTAAGTTTTTCCATGGGTCTGCATGTGTATCTATACGGATTTTTTTTTCTTATTTTTCTATGGATCAAAAACTTTTTTTCGATTATTACCTAAAAGTTTATTATTTTAATTAAATATAAAAAAATTTTTCTAATTTCAAATAACCTAAAAAAAATTAAATATTTTTTTGGAGTAACTTATTTTGTAAATTAATAATTATAAAAATCTATTGACAAAACAATAACTGGAAACCGGGGCTTTAGTATTAATGAGGACGATACTGGACCGACATAACGGATTACGGATATAGGAGCGCAAATGTATGTCGGCATCAAGTAAAAACATTAATTAATTTGTATTATAAATTATCACCTCACAGAAGACAAAATTAAAAATAGTAAAAATTCATCAAAATAAAAAATATATCACAACAAAATCAGATATATTATTTTATAAAAATATAAAAATGGATCATGTCGGTAATGGGGATGGTAGTATTGGTAGTAGTGGTAGTGGTGATAACCGAAGTGCAGGCCGTGGAAGAGGACGCGGTTTTTGGGCACCTCATCCTCCGCCCCAGTCCCTCCGTCGACCACACAGTATTGTCGCTCAACAAACAAGTATGTACATTATTTTTTCTTAAAACTTTTATTTCTTTTAATTTGATTGTTCGTGTCAGCTGTTGTAATCTTTCGCATTTTGTTTTACTAAAGCGTCTGTACAACAAATTAACGAGATGTTTAACAACGTGTCGATGAATGACGTCGTCAAAAACTCGCACTTATCTGCTGATGCCGCTGAATTCGTACCCAGAAGTTTAATGACTTCACAGGGAAATGTAAGTTTCATTTTAACACTCATTTAAATTATAAATACCTCATTTTTTTTTTTTTTTTTTTTTTTTTTTTTTTTTTTTTTTTTTTTTTTTTCGATATTGCTGTCAATAATTATCCCACGTTGAACACGTTGAAAATTTTTAAAAGATTAACAAAAAAATTAATTGTTGATAAAATTACATCATTTTTTTAATTTTAAATAATCAAATAAAAAAATTATCGCATCAAAGATATAATTATTATAGTAAAAATATCGAATTTCATAACTTATAACCTTTATTTCTGAGCAGCATATCTATCTATATGGTGGAAATTGAATCTTACTGTATATCTAAATTTATTCTAAAACAGTATACACTTAAAAAGTTATTTGTAGATTTTCTTATCAGAAAATAGATTGAAATATTATTTTTTATATTATTATTTGTAAAAAGTACAAATTTTTACATAAAAAAATTAAAATAATTATTTATTTTAACATTTTATTAAAAAATTTTTAGCAGCAAAATCAATCATGGCATCGACCATCGGTTCAAGATCGTTTAACTGCAGCAAGAAATACACATGGACATCATGAATCGCAGAATCATCAATATGGTAATCAACAACAGTATCCGTATCAGCCACAGCACATGCAATACCAACAGTACGCTGATTCTCATGTACAAGGATATTCTCAATATGATGGTGGTTTTAGCAACTACGACAGAAACCATGTTAGTATTTAGACAATTTTTATCAATGTAAGAAAAAAATATTTTTTATTAAATAAATGAATATTTTTACAGGACAACCATAATATGGGAAATAACCGCTCTGAGAATAGCTTACCAAATGTTTTGAGTCAGCTTAACACTGCAATGCAAACCTTAACCAGAAGTCCAGATCAATTCGAGAATCTAGTCGTGCCACTTGTTTCTAGCTTGACTCCTCATCTTAAAACTCAAGTTAACACCCAAGCAATTGTGTCAGCTATTATTTTAAAAGTAATTTAATTTTTTTTTTTAATTTACAATCGCAATAATAATCCTGTTATCTTTTTTATTGCAACTTATAAATTTTGAACTATTTTATAGTGCATTAGTGATGCCAATTTCCGATACAGTGGAGCTAGGCTTTGCTCACATCTTGATGCAGTAGATACTCCAGCAGATGATACACCATCTATTTTCCGTACAGCACTTTTTGAACGGTATGTTATCCATTGAACAAATACTTTGTTGTCGATGTTAAAAATATAAACTAGCAATTATTAATAAAATAATCGATTTCAGCTGTCGTGAAGAAGCTGATACTTTGTCTGGATCATGGCCTACAATTACTTCACACACGCCTGAAGACGAGAAAAAATGCCATGGGCTTATGCTTTGTTTAGCAGAACTAGTTGCTCAAATGGATTCTCATCCTGCGTCAATTTTAGGCAAGCTTCTAATTGAAGTTATTTCAACTGCTCTGAAAAATCCTGGCCCTAACACTGCAAAGTTTATCTGTCAATCACTTAAGGTAAATTATTTTACAACAAATATGTGGCTTTGAAAATGAATTATTTTTTTAACCGTTAAAAAATAAAATTACAGTTAGCTGGTCAATACTTGGAAAGAGACAGTACTGCAAATCGACAAGAGATTGAACGTGTTATGAAAGAGCTCTCAGAACTCGTGATTGAAGGCCGAGTAGATCAACACATAGGTCGTATGGTAAACAGCGTTAAAGAATTGCGAAGTGGTAATTGGGGTCGTACTGTATCTTCTCATGGTCCTGTGCCCGCTGATATTAATCAACCTCCACCACAGCAAGTTCAAGAACAGTTGCAATATCAGCAGCTTAATGAACCTGTACTCTATGGACCTGACGGAAATATTCTGTCAGCAGAGGAACGTCGATTTTGTCAAGATCTTTCAAATATGGATGATGGAATTGATGAATCTTGGTAAATTTTTTTTTTTAATTATTATTTGACTTAATGTAATTATTTTATTAAAAATTTAATAATTTAAATTTATAGGCAACGAGGAGTGAATCAACGCGGAGTTGATAATCACGCAGAAGATGAAGATGAAGATGATATTATTGCTGCTGCTTATGAAGAATTCCTCAAATTAACACCTAACAATATTTCAAGTGGAGTAAAAAAAGGATAATGAAGGGACATATAAAAAAAATGAAACTCTTCCAGGCTGAGGTTGATTTTTTCACTAATATTATAAATTCCCAAAACGACCTGGTTATGCTAATTATTTATTTCTTTTCATCAGACATAAATAATCTTTTTATAGAATATAAATATGTATGTAAATGTTCTATCTATGTATATTTATAGGTCAACTACGGTCGATATAATATGCACTTAGTCGATTATCTGATAAATAACGTATTAATTAAATATTAAAAAAAAAAAAAAAAAAAAATTAATATTTGAAAGGCAAACTTTACACGTTCAAGCGATATTATTTCATAAAAAACGCTAGCTTATTATATTTTTTTACACTTGGAGACTAATTTCATGTTGAATTAAATTTGTCTATTGGTACAAGATATGAATTTACTGGCTAGTTTATCGAATTAAATTTTTTTTTTAAATTTTAATTCATGCTATGAATAATTTATCGGGGATTAAGGGATAGGTACCTCTATTTCCCATAAAATATCTATTATGCATATTTTTGTTTATTACAGTATGATAATTTTCATGTAATAAAAAAAGACGTCAATAAACACTACTTTTTATCGATGTTTCATCCGTTAATTCGAACATAAAAATTGGTCAACACAAATATATCGATGAGAAATATTAATTCATGAATGAGAAAATAAAACGATAAAAAAATTGTTGACTTTACTATTCAATAACGTGTAATCTTGGAAAAAAAAAATATTTAAATAATGTTTTTAAACATAATGAAGGCAAACAAGAAGGTATTTTTATAAAATAATTTCTATATAAAGATAGGGTGATACCTAATTGATTATTAGTCATAAGTCATAATATAAACGATGTGATGTGATGTTAATTTTGAATATTCCAAGTTCAACGTAACTCATTTTAAATGTGGGTCTGAAATTCTTGAAAGTTATTCTACTCGGTTTCGAGGTCATGTATACAAATTCAAGGTTTTAATTACCATTTAAGTATAGCAAAAAAAATATCTGTACTACACAAATGACGTTATGTTATTAAAATCAACAATACTGCGATGTATTTTCTATTATTGGTTCAAATATCTGGAGGCTGAAAGACCTTGAGCATCAGTCAATTAATATAAGGTGTGGTCTACTTAAAAATAACGTTAAAACAAGTATATGTATAAATTCACACAGGTAGTCTACTGAATTATTTTATTATTAAAAAACAAATAAGAAGATGTAGGTGTAATACTGAGTTTAAGTCAAGGAGCTTCTCAGGGTTACGCGTGGGTCAACTTGGAGTTCCCAAGATCGAGTATGGTGGGGTATTTTATCCTATATTCCATTTCATTTACTCACTTATTTTCTCTAAATAAATTTTAGGCTCAGCGAAAAAATCTTTCAGTCGTTGCTATCGCATGCTAAAGAGTGGACTGTATTAGAGTTGAAGTCATGTAAATAAATTTCACTAATTCAATAGACTACCATTTAAATCGCCGATAAAAAATTAATTTACTTTTTTTTTATTTTTAATTAATACTAGATAATTATCTGCGATGACGAGGATACTGTTAGCAATTTTGTTAGCATTTATTGCTAACAACGTTTCTGCTGGAGATGTCTATTATCATCCGAAAGTGGTATCGTCAGGTAAAAACATTCATATAAAATAATTTATGTTAAAGTAATCAACATGTAAATATTTTTCATTTTTTTTTTTTAGGTGGATGTGCTTCCTATACTTGTGGAACAAATGCTAAATGTTCAATGACTGATGGTCGACCTGTCTGCTCGTGTTTAAATCTACATATGGGTGACCCTTTGATTCATTGTCACAAAGTTGAATGCATAAGTAAGTATAAAATAAAATAAAAGTCACTTTTACTTAGCTAAACAATCAGACACTAAGTATAATTTTTTTAAAATTTATTTTTACCTTTTTTCAGTTCCTGAAGACTGTCCAAATCACAAGACTTGTATAAAAAATCACTGCTCTAATCCTTGCGCTGGTCTTTGCGGTGTAAACGCGAATTGTGAAGTTAGAAATCACGTTCCGACCTGTTCTTGTCCAGATGGATATGCTGGAAATCCATTCCAATCTTGCCATGTCGCCGATCCACGTAAGTTACCTACAAAAAATACGCAATACATTAATTTTACATTTATGATGCTGTAAATAAGCAAAGTTACAAATTTTTTAGATTTTTTTTAAATATTTACTATTACTTATTTCTTTATAAATTTTTAATAAAGAGGCAGCTTGTAAACCGAGTCCTTGTGGAGTAAATACACGTTGTGAGGTAATCAACGGAATTCCAACATGTTCATGTCTCCCAGGATACCGCGGTTCACCATTGAATGGATGTCGCCATGAGTGTGAAAGTGATGCTGAATGTGCCAATCATCTTGCTTGCTCATCGAACTTTAGATGCGAAAGTCCTTGCAAGTGCGGTGATGGAGCTAACTGTGACGTGATCAATCATCAAGCCAAGTGTTCATGTCCAAAAGTATGTAATACCTTAAACTGTGGTTATTATATCGTGTTACAGATGCCCTAAGAGCGTATAATAAAAATTATATTTTTTTTCCGAGTCCAAAAAAAATTTTTAGCTTGCAGAAAAAAATGCTTATGGCATCTGGAACGTGATTTAAACTAATTAAATATTTTTTATGTCTAGAATTGGTTAGGAAATCCATACACAAAATGTTACCCTGAATGTACTGCTCACTCCGATTGTCCAAGAAACAAACCAGCATGTTTTTATCAAAAATGTAGTAACCCATGTGAAGGAGCCTGTGGAGTCAATGCCAACTGTGAACTTAAAGGTATCACTGCGGTATGTAGTTGTCCAAAACACATGACTGGAGATCCATTCAAATTTTGTCGACCGTTTGAACCTGGTAAGAAATATCAAAAGCTTGTTAATTTATTTATAGTTTCTTATAAAATTAAATAAAAGCAATTGGAATAAAAGAAAATTAAATTTTTAGAGGATCTCTGTAGACCAAATCCTTGCGGTGAAAATGCAATTTGTACACCTGGACACGATAACCATGGAAAAGAGAGACCAGTATGTACTTGTCCCACTGGATATACTGGAGATGCTTTAACTTATTGTCGTAAGGGCGAATGTCAAGTTGACAGTGAGTGTCCCGACAATCGAGCTTGCATTGATTATTACTGTCAAAATCCGTGCACAGGGAAAGAATGTGCACCAACCGCAAGATGCGAAGCCCGACGTCATATTGCAGTCTGTACCTGTGAAGATGGAACGCGAGGGGATGCAATAATTGGCTGCGACACTATTCATTCTCACGTCAATGGATATGGAAGATATTTAAATGGAAAATAATCATATTGATCATTTTTTGTACCATCAACAAGTACTTTTTATTATTTTAAACAAAACAGTGCCTATAATAAGACTAATAACTGTTACCTGATTTATGAGATTGTATTTTTGAAGTAATAATACTTAATAGAATAGTGTATAACATTAATTAATTAGGTTTCGTGTTCAATTTTTAACTTATCATTAAAAATAACATTTATACAATGTATTTTTTTTTAATAAACAATTTTTACGTGATGTGACGAAATTAAAATTTTTTATATACTTGTAATTTTTTTTTTTGTTTAAAAAAATCGTTTATTTGTTTGATTATTGTTAGTTGGAAAGAAATTTAAAAAGTTGTTTACTGAAATAAAAAAAAAGAAAATTATATAAGAATTTTAATAAATATATTAAGCGATTTAAATTAAAGTTTAAATTACCATTTAAGTCCTGTGGCTGGCTAATTGGTTTTATAGCTTTGCTGTCGACAACTGTCTTCTTAGACTCAAACATAGAAATACCTGATACGTAAGAGATATCAGATCCAGCTCTTGAAGGCACAAAATCTTTCCAATTTAAGTCAGATTCGTCCAGATTTTGATTCATTATATTAGACAAATTAGTGCTACTTCCATAATTGGATCCAAGACGTGGGGAATATAAAACTGATGGTGTTGGTGGAACTTCAGCCATTGGCGGCCTAACATTCGTATTTAATGGCTGCGAAACTGTTTCAATAGATCTGACTTGTGGATGAGAAATAGGCAAATGAATATCATTATGGGATGGTTGTTTTGTTTGGAAAAGTTTTTGTTTCTGAGAATCTTGCTTGAAAACTTCGAGCCGATGATCTATTTTAGGTTTTTTCTTTTCAATTGGTTTTAAACTTGAATCGAATGAATCATCAGTGTAAGAAATTTTCTTCTTTAGATGATTAATTTTTTCGTTTGAGAAAGTTTTTTGAATGGGATGTGATTCGAAATGAATTTGTGCTTCAGTTTGAGAAGGTATTTTTTCATAATTTGAAACTTCGAGTTCTTCTGTAATGCTGAGTTGTCGACAAACTTTTTCAAGTGTTTCCGCATTAGCATCATTTGTTTCGTTAATTTCTTGTTCTTCAGCAGTGTCTATATTTATATCCTCTTCATAAGTCTCTAGTGAAATTGGATTATCATTTTCTTCTTCATAAGTAGTTTGTGTTGCAAGTACGGGAACACTAGGTTCATCACAGCATATTTCTTCAAGTCTAAGAGTATTAACTGAGATTGAATCTGAAAAAATTTTAAATCATATCGCGTTCCAGATGCCATAAGGGCGTATACCGGCAAAAGGTCCCAGTGAAGAGCCATTAGATCGTATAAAAAATTTTTTTTCGGCAATCGACCTAGTTTTGTCCGAAATTTTATTATTAAATTAAAATTAAATTTTACCTGAATCAGACCGCTTGTGCAGTCTTTGCGTATAACAAAATGAATCTTTTGGTGAAGATTCAGCGTATACTGCTCGCATAAAAGAAAAATCAATTCTTGGTGGAGGCATTTGTTGTCTCGCTAATGATTTCTCTCTCGCTTCTGCTTCAAACTCAGCCATCATTTTTTGATGCTATAAAAAATTTTAAATGAAAATTTATCTTACAAGATACCCAAACCATTTATTATGAATTATAATACGAACTTGCTGGAATATTTCGTTCCATTTTATTTTTAATTTATAGTATTCATCAATCAGCCCATTAATTTTATCTTGCTGATTCCATCGTTCTAATACTGTTTCAGATAATTTAATAACAATTGATTGTATTTTTAAATCATCGATGTTGCTTCTTAGATTTAACATTTTCTGATACTCCACTCTTTTATATTCCTGAATCATACATTGAATTTTCATTTTTTCAACTTCATTTTTATTTTTCTTTCTCTCTATAGCCAATGGGAATTTCTCGTATTCGGCCTGAAATATAATTGATGTTTATTAACGTGAATATGTAACTTAAAATAATAAAGTAATAAATTTTATTTATACTTCGTATTTAATCCAAGTTTCCTTGTACGTTTCTAGGATTTTTAAAAATCGATCTTGATCAATTTGTGCTCTCAATAAACTGTCATCTTGTTTCTCTTTAACTAGACATAATTTTAGAATTTTTTCATTTTCAATTTTTCGTAAACTATAAAAAAATTAAATTATTTTATTAAATAATAAGAAGAATAAATAATTATTGTTAATACTTACTTATCTAAGGTAGTCTGAAAAATTGTTTTATTTTTTTGTTCTATTTGAATCAGCTGCTTTAATCTTTTTCGGTCTTTAACAAAGCTCGAAATAACTGATTTTAAGCTGTCAATTTGTCTGTTAGTTTCTAAATAGAAAAGATAAAGTATTTGACATAAATAACAAGAATAATGTTTTTAATAATTTGAAATATTATAAAAAATGATCTTGTACAATTATTTACCTTTGATATCTTTTTCTTTGTTGGCTACTTCTAACGATAATGTAGTTGACAATACTTGAATAAATTGTGGATCGTTTAAGCATTCTTCTGGAGATTTTTCTTCCATCGTTAATAAAATTTTTTAATTCAATAAAAATATTTTAAAAAATCTCAAATGATTGTATTTCATTAAAAATCAGTAGATTTATTTAACAGAAGTTAACTTGTGTTAAACTTGAATTATTTTTTCTATTATTTTCTGACGAAGTTAGGTTAGTTTTATTTCAATTCGCTAAATAATCATAGACTTTTTAGAGAGTTAAAAATTATATTAAACTCGCTTTTTCAGTTCTAAGAATTTTGCAAAATTATAACATTACATATAAACATATAAATGTATTTGAATTATAATTTTCGGAATTTGACAGCAGCGCGCACTACCGGTAATTGTTTCTTTTATTATCACGCCAGCTTATACTATTTGGTCTATAGTTTAGTTAAAAGCTAAATCGTGGCGTCTTGCTACATTACATACCTCAATCTTTCTCTTTCAAGCTTAGCTTGCGTTGTGACGTGTTAAATGCGATTGATGAATAATTTTTAATTTTTGTATTTAAAAAAGTTGCGAGGTAAGTTTACATTTTCATTAGTGCGAATTATATTTTTTTCTTATTTTGTACCATATTAATCTACCTGGTTGAAGTCAATGTACAAGCACATATGATTACTAAAAATATCATAGATTAAACAGTGCGTTCGTAATTCATACTCGTTATAGATATGGTGGAAATATTACGTTTGCTCTCCTTAAAATTTTACTCTTAATTTTTAACAACTTTGCGATAAAAAGCCACATCTTGATTTATTTATTTATTTATTTTTTTTTCAGTTAAACTAGAACAATGAGTAAGTTCTTTACTACCGGTACGGATTCGGAATCCGATAGCTCATCAGAAGAAGAGCAAATTCAACGAGCACCTGCCGCTAATTTTACAGTAAGTATAGTAAAATAAATATAAAAAAATCAAAGTAGAATCTATCGAGCAATATTGAAATCATTTATTTATTTTTTGATTTCAGTTCAGTGATGATGAAGAAGAAACAAAGCGAGTGGTTCGTTCCACGAAAGAAAAAAGATATGAAGATCTAAAAAATAGTATCAAACTCATTCGAAACTATAAAAAAAATAAAGATATGAGTAGTATGCTTTCATGTATGTATACTTCAAAATTATTTATATACATGAATTCTTGATATTTACTCATTTAATGATTTAATATTTATTTATTTTATATGTCATTAGGTTTTGAAGAACTCCAGAAATTTTACACTAGAGCTTTGCCAGTAGTAGCAAAAGAAGAAGGTGGTCTAACTCCAAGATTCTTTTTAAGATGCTTAGTCGAAATGGAGGATTTTATCAATGAACTTTGGGAAGATCGTGAAGGTCGTAAAAACATGTCAAAACATAATTCCAAAGCTTTGGGTTCGTTACGTCAAAAGCTACGGAAATATAATAAAGATTTTGAAGAAGAGATTGCCAAGTTCAGAGAAAATCCTGAACAAGATGACGAAGAAGAAGAAGATAAACCAAAAGAAGAATCAGAATCTGAAGGCGAAGAAGATCGCCCTGCAACTGTTAAAAAATCTGGATCAGAAGTAAGTGTACCAGATGCACAAAAAATAAAAAAAGTTGCAATTGCAGATGACGATCAGAGTGAGAGTGACTCTGATTGGGGTTCAGATTCCAGTAGTGATTCTGAAAGTTCTGATGACGATGGACAATATCAAAACTTCCGTGAGAGATTTATCAAAAAAGCTACGGACAAAGACGATGACGAAGATAAAGCGAAGAAAAAAGAACAGAGAAAGGAACGTAAAGATAAAGAACGCAAAAAGAAGCGTGATGAAGATGATGATGAAGGTGAATGGGAAACTGTCAAAGGTGGCCTTGTTGTACCTTCCGAGAAACCAAAAATGTTCGCCAAGGATGCTGAAATTAATGTTCCAGCGGTCCTTAAAAAACTTACTGAGGTTATTGCTGCCCGCGGGAAGAAACGTACTGATAGAAGGGAGCAAATCGAACTTTTGCATGAATTATTATCGATTGCTGAATCGCATAATCTTGGTCCCGCCGTAATTGTAAAAATTAAATTTTCAATTGTATCTTCAATTTTTGATTATAATCCGAAAGTATCCGATGCTATGAAACCAGAGTATTGGTCAAAATTATTAGAACGTATCTCTGAAATGCTTGACATGTTGCGAGCCAACCCAGACATGCAAATAGCTGAGCATGTCAGTGAAGATGCCGAAGAGTTCCAGAACCCTCCATTTAAACTCCACGGGTGTGTACTCACACTTGTTGAACGTTTAGATGAAGAGTTCACTAAACTTTTGAAAGAATGTGATCCCCATAGTAATGAGTATGTCGAAAGACTGAAGGACGAAAAGCAAGTAGCAACTATCATTGACAAAGTTCAAGAGTATTTAGAGCGCCATGGTAGTGTGTCTGAACGTTGTCGTATTTACTTACGCAAGATTGAACACCTGTATTACAAATTTGATCCCAATGTATTAAAGCAAAAAGAAGGTGAGATCCCGGCTGAGGTTGTAACATCCGTCCAAGTAATGGAAAAACTTTGCAAATATGTTTATGCCAATGATGGAACCGATCGTCTTCGGACTCGAGCTATTCTCTCGCATATTTATCATCATGCACTTCACGATAACTGGTTCCAAGCGCGTGACCTTGTCTTGATGTCTCATCTTCAAGAAACTATTCAACACTCAGATCCAGCTACCCAAATCTTGTACAATCGAACGATTGCCCATCTTGGTTTGTGTGCATTCCGACATGCAAACATAAAAGATGCTCATAATTGTCTTGTCGATTTGATGATGACTGGTAAGGTCAAAGAATTGTTGGCACAAGGTCTTTTACCACAAAGACAGCATGAACGCAGCAAGGAGCAGGAAAAAATTGAGAAACAACGTCAAATGCCTTTCCATATGCACATCAATTTAGAATTACTTGAATGTGTATACTTAGTATCTGCAATGCTCATAGAAATACCCTACATGGCTGGTAAGTTCTTTTTATTTTTTATTTTTCAACTTAATTTTTATAAATTAAAAAATATACCACAATTGTAATTTACAGCTCATGAATTTGATGCAAGACGACGTATGATTTCCAAAACTTTCTATCAACAACTACGATCCAGTGAACGTCAATCGCTCGTCGGACCACCAGAATCAATGAGGGAGCATGTTGTAGCTGCTGCTAAAGCAATGCGCAATGGCAATTGGTCAGCTTGTAATAATTTTATTATTTATGAAAAAATGAATGCTAAGGTATTATTTATATTAATATTATAATTTTTATTTTTTTTTTTTTTGCACAAATTGAGTGTTTTAATAACTTTATTAAATGTTGAATAGGTCTGGGATTTGTTTTATCAAGCTGATAAAGCTCGTGCAATGCTTACTCGATTGATCAAAGAAGAAGCTTTAAGAACTTATCTCTTTACATACTCTCATGTTTATGATTCAATATCTATGCCAACATTAGCTGATATGTTCCAACTCCAACGACCTGTTGTACATTCCATTATCAGTAAAATGATCATCAATGAAGAACTTATGGTAATTTTATTATTGTAAATAAGTATTTTAATGTACTTAATATTAAAAAATTTTTATTATTACAGGCATCTTTGGATGATCCATCTGAAACGGTCGTCATGCACAGAAGTGAACCCAGCCGTCTGCAATCATTGGCTCTTCAACTTACTGATAAAGTGAATAACTTTGTTGATTCTAATGAGAGAATCTTCGAGATGAAACAAGGTAAGCATTTGAATAATGAAAGAGGAATAAAAAAAAACTATTTGTAAGTTAATCCATTAAACAAAATTATTTTCTTTCTAGGTAACTTCTTCTCACGAGGGAATCAAGGCAACTTCCGTGATCGCCAGAATTATAATCGTCAAGGTGCTGATTGGAATCGTCAAAGACGAGACCGCGATCGTAATCGTGAAGAAAACCGTAACTATTAATTTAATTTTTAGAACATACAACAGTAGATTTTTTCTACATTATTTATCATTGTAAATAAATATTATTAATTAAAATAGAAAAAAAAATAATAAAAATGTATCTTCAAAAGATATAAATGCTGTCATTAATGCATTACTCTTCACGATTATTGTCAGCGTCTCTTGAGTTCGAATCTTTTTTTAACGAAACCAACAACAATTTGTATTTTATAACAAAAATTTATTAATTTTTACAAATATACAATATGTAAATGTAACAGTTTTTTTTGATATATTAAAAAAATGTATATCTTGAATTATTAATCGAGATCTATGCATCTTGAATGCTTTTGAAAAGCTTATCACTAGTTAATAAACAATCTGAAACAATAGCAAGTTTAATACCCATGGATTTTTCTATAAACCGACATGCTGATATTTCTCCGTATGTAATTCCTCCTACAATACAAATAATTACAATTTTTGGTTGTACCATCGTGCGAGGTCGATTGACATGACATTCAGGTAAGTTGATTAAATCTTCATAGCCTTTAGGATTAGAAACTTGTGATATTACGGTTTTTAAAAATTGAGCCTAAAAAAAAAAAATAAAAAATTTTAGTCACAAAAAATTGTAACAAAAACAAAAACTAGAGCAACTTACAATAGCTGGTATGTAAGCACCGCTGAACACATAACTTGGACACACCGATGTATCCTCTGACTTTTTTGATTGATTTGGAAGTAATTTCATACGCTGAGCATTGCTGGTCCATTCACCACTCCAAGTTGGCAATTTGTTTAAAATATTTTCCTTTTTTTGACGTAAAAATCCACAAGCTTCAAGTTTATAAAATAAAGGTATATTTTCATAGCCATGAGCGTGAAGATGAGATTTTTGAATTATATGAGACTCATTAGGAGTAAGACCACTGCTGGTAATAGAAAGTAAACACAGTAAACGAAGACTGCGTATTGGATAATCATCTGAAAACAAAGCATTTAATAAAATAATTAGTAAAAAAAAAATTTACATTTTTTTTTTTTTTAACTCACTAATATTTCTTTCTATGTAATCCAGACACTCTTTTCTCTTTGTACATTCAAGTATTGACTTTTCCATTGATTGCAGTGTTTCAAATTCTGAACCTAATGCACTGATGATAGCTTCACATGCAGATATATGTGAAGCTAAAAGGCGCTTAACTTCAGCTGTCTTTGATAATCGCGTTGCTACATAATGTCCCATTTCAGCCAATTTCATATCCTGAGTTGCTTCTTGTTCAGCTAACATAAGAAATTATATTAGATACTTTAATTAGCGTAAAATAAAATTTTTAACTAAAAATGAAAGATACATTTTAATGCCTTAGCCATGGCACGAAGTTTCGGAAATACATCGCTAAAATGAATATCCCGAATGTCTTCGTAAACTTGATCTTTTTTTGGATCTAATTTTATTTGAGTTTTATCAATAGCGGCTGTGTTTACTGTAATGGGCACTACTTCACTTAATAAACCCAAATAAGAGACTGGTGTCAAAAAAGTAGATACAAAATCATAAGAACGGTCCATAATAATAAGTCCACCTATTTCATTACTGCTACAATTTGTAGATTTTGTGTCTTCCTGTATCGTGTCAATCATTTTTAACACTTGATCACTGTGTTTACCAAATGACATTGAGAATTTCGGCCAACCAAGAATTAGTTGAAGGGACCATAGGTTTCGAGCGAGACTTGATAGTAAACTTGTGTCTTTGTGATAATATAAATCAACAAATATTGGACATTCCAATGACAATACATTGTCGTCAATTCTAATAAATTCCCATGACAATGCTCGCACGGTCACCAAGTCAGCCAGTCCTGATAATTTAAATAATTAAAATAAAATCAAATGATAAATATTCTTGTATAAAATAATATAAATACATTTTATATTACATTAAATTTATTTTACCTTCTTCTTCAATAAGAGAGTGCACTACAGTGGGTATGTATGGATTTATCAAGATATGAAAATTTAAACCATCAGATTGAGATATTTCTGATTGAATTTGATCAAGCACTCTTTTACAAGATATAAGATTACTGGATATTAAAAATATTCGCTGTGAGTTTGTAGGTTTTAAACCCGGTTCTAGTAAATAGATTTTATCAACTCCATGTTTTCTGTAAAAATTTAATACTCTTCAGTTTGAATTTTCAACTTAAATTAAATGAAAATATAATATTTACATGACAATAAAGTTAGCCGACATTGAAAAAATTTTTTTATTGAAAAAATTATAAAAAAAAATTTATTGAAAAAATTTCACATGTAGAAAATTAAAAAAATTTTGTAAAAATACTTTTTCTATTGTGATTTAATTGATAAAGAAAAATCTAAAATTGTTAAACGTCGGTTAATTTTAATGTCATTAATTTACTTGAGAACAGTGACTCCAACGAATGAATCCAATGGTTTCATCAACGTCTGCTCAATAATAAGGTCTTTTTTCCCAGAAATTTGGTCTAAAATGTCAATAAGCTTCCTTTGACTTATTTGTTGCAAAGCATTTAATTTGTCATCAAATGTAATATCCATTATATAAAATGATTCCCCTATAAAAATTGTTTAGTCAAAACATTTAATTCATATAATGAAAAACTTACGCACGTAAATAAATAATTAAAAAAACAAAAAACTTACTTCTATAATTGTAGAATAAAAATAATTCAATTGCGCCTCGTCAACATTTAAAAAAGTATTTACTTTCAAATATTTTTATCATAATTTCAGTCAGTCTTCAAGACAATACTGATTTTGTTTATTTACGATTGAGAATTTATTTTTTTTTTTTTTAGTGCAATAAAATTATTTTCTATGCTTCTTACCATGGAGCGATAAGTAAAAATATTATGTTAGTGTGTGATGGTATGGAAAAAAACCTTGAAAATTATTCAGGTAAGTTAATTTTAATTCTTCATCAATCCTACTTAGAATCAATATGTACATCTAAAAATTAAATTTATTTATTTAAGGAATTTTTTAAGAAGGTTTATTTATTTGAATAATAAACATAGTGTATTTAAAATTTTATTCGAGATGTAAAAAAGCATGTAATATTTTATTTATTAGACAAATACAATTTATTAAATTAAAGACATGCGAGTAACATCACTACTTAGTTTATACTGATTAAAAAAAAAAAATAAACATTTCAATTGAAATTATTATTACAGTATTTTCTTTTGTGAATATAAATAATTATAATAGCTGTATTAAATTAGGATCTATTGATTTACATAAAGCAGATTATTTATTTGTAAGAATATTTTCAAGAATAAATCTTAAATCACAGGCTGTATAAAATTAAAATAAATTCTGCTTCCAGTTGTTGAATCTAGCGATTAAAAAATACTAAGAAAGAAAATGATAATGTGAAATAAATAATAAAATAAATAAAGGATTAAATGTAAGCCTAGTGTTGTGGATAAACTGGATAATTACCATTGTACTGATAAAGATTGTCAATGTCCTGTGGTCTAGGCATTTCATCACGTGGAATTCCATTTTGTCGATAAAGTCTTCCAACATCGATGAAATCTTGGTCAAATGTAGGTTTTACTTGAATATGAATAGGAAAAGGGTCGTAGCGATGATAAAAGTCCATTACGTCGTTGTAGAATTCAACAGCGTCAAATCCAGGGATGTTGAAGTTTTGAATTTGTTCGATGAAGGCTTCTAGATTTTTTCGCCGAATCTGCTCAATGTTGATCGCTCCACTGACGTCTCCAAAGGCGTTGGCGTAAGCAAAATGTTGCATGCTTACAGGTGGATATTGGTCACCATTCTGGCTGTTGTAAATGTAAAGTCTGTTCTCACCATCTCCACCGTTCTTCGGTTCCACTAGAATTGATGACACTTGACCGTGAAATTGGCCATTGTCCTGTGCGCTGTTTTTATCCTTTGAAAGTTTGCTGATGACATCATCTGAAGTCTGGCGAACGGTGCGCTTTCTTGCGTAATGAGGATAGTTAATGCCATCGGGATTGCTGTAAGAATACAGTCCATCCAAATCGTCAAATTTTGAGTTCACCGTCTCCCTAACTGGAGACTTTTGACTGTAAATTTGATCAATGTCGACTGGAAGGCTTTCACTTTCAAGATAGGCGTCTGAAGATCGATGAACGTCCCGCTTGCTTCGTTGCGGATAATTGGCAGAGTTATCGCTGGTGTAGGTGAACAGTCCATCAATATCATAGCCGTTTTGTGAATCAGTATCTTCGTTTGGTTGTGGCGAGTGTGAAAAATAAAGCCCTCCAATGTCGTTTATTACTGCTGCTGACGTCATTGCGACCAGTAGTTGGAGTAATAATATCTGAAAATGCAATTAAAAATTATGTTTATTAGAATTTATAAAATAATTAAAAATCTAAAAAATAAATAAATAATTAAAAATCTAAAATCTAAATGGAAAAAACACGAAAAATTTTTGTAAAATAATTTCCTCTACAAACAGAACTTTTTTTCAATTATTTGAACAATTGGCTTTAGTAATAGAATTATTTTTTATTAAACACATTGGAAACGATTATTATAATAAAAATATTTCAGAATACTATTTGCTAATGATTAAAAAAAAAAAAAAACACAAAACCCGAAAATCTTTTTACAAAGTAAAAGTAAAATAAAGAATGTAAAACTTACAAAATGCATTTTCGTTAACTAAATAATATTTTCACGCAAAGTTTATGATTGGAAATCGTCAAGATCTGGATGAAAACTAATTTTAGCAACTATTCCAGCCCTATTTAAAGGTGACAATTACCTCCCTTCATTTTTCGATAAGGGAAATGGAAAATTTTGGAGTAGGAAAAAACTTTTGCAGTTTATTGGTCAGAATATTTGGGTAACTGTATGAAAATTCCACAAAGTGGGCAGCTTATGTTGTCTTATGAGAAACTCGAATTTATTCACTTAAGTACAAAGTAATCTGTATAATCCTCAAACATTTTTCTCGACCGATCAAATTACAATAGAAATACCTAACCGATGAATAATCAATTTTTTTTTCATCAAGTACTATTCGGTTGCGTTTATTAAATATTTTAGGATTCGGAATTTCTAAGAAATAGTATTGGTTGACGAATAATGAATAAATAATTGGAATTAAAAAAAATGTTCTTTTATTAAAAAATCTATATTAAACTAGCTTTTTTGGGTTCTAAGAATTTTGCAAATATATTACATTACATATAAACATGTAAATGTATTTGAATTATAATTTTCGGAATTTGACAGCAGCGCGCACTACCGGTAATTGTTTCTTTTATTATCACGCCAGCTTATACTATTTGGTCTATAGTTTAGTTAAAAGCTAAATCGTGGCGTCTTTACTACATTACATACCTCAATTCTTTCTCTTTCACGCTTAGCTTGCGTTGTGACGTGCTAAATGCGATTAATGAATAATTTTTAATTTTTGTATTTAAAAAAGTTGCGAGGTAAGTTTACATTTTCATTAGTGCGAATTATATTTTTTTCTTATTTTGTACCATATTAATCTACCTGGTTGAAGTCAATGTACAAGCACATATGATTACTAAAAATATCATAGATTAAACAGTGCGTTCGTAATTCATACTCGTTATAGATATGGTGGAAATATTACGTTTGCTCTCCTTAAAATTTTACTCTTAATTTTTAACAACTTTGCGATAAAAAGCCACATCTTGATTTATTTATTTATTTATTTTTTTTTCAGTTAAACTAGAACAATGAGTAAGTTCTTTACTACCGGTACGGATTCGGAATCCGATAGCTCATCAGAAGAAGAGCAAATTCAACGAGCACCTGCCGCTAATTTTACAGTAAGTATAGTAAAATAAATATAAAAAAATCAAAGTAGAATCTATCGAGCAATATTGAAATCATTTATTTATTTTTTGATTTCAGTTCAGTGATGATGAAGAAGAAACAAAGCGAGTGGTTCGTTCCACGAAAGAAAAAAGATATGAAGATCTAAAAAATAGTATCAAACTCATTCGAAACTATAAAAAAAATAAAGATATGAGTAGTATGCTTTCATGTATGTATACTATTGCAAAATTATTTATATATATGAGTTCTTGATGTTTACTCATTGAATGATTTAATATTTATTTATTTTATATGTCATTAGGTTTTGAAGAACTCCAGAAATTTTACACTAGAGCTTTGCCAGTAGTAGCAAAAGAAGAAGGTGGTCTAACTCCAAGATTCTTTTTAAGATGCTTAGTCGAAATGGAGGATTTTATCAATGAACTTTGGGAAGATCGTGAAGGTCGTAAAAACATGTCAAAACATAATTCCAAAGCTTTGGGTTCGTTACGTCAAAAGCTACGGAAATATAATAAAGATTTTGAAGAAGAGATTGCCAAGTTCAGAGAAAATCCTGAACAAGATGACGAAGAAGAAGAAGATAAACCAAAAGAAGATTCAGAATCTGAAGGCGAAGAAGATCGCCCTGCAACTGTTAAAAAATCTGGATCAGAAGTAAGTGTACCAGATGCACAAAAAATAAAAAAAGTTGCAATTGCAGATGACGATCAGAGTGAGAGTGACTCTGATTGGGGTTCAGATTCCAGTAGTGATTCTGAAAGTTCTGATGACGATGGACAATATCAAAACTTCCGTGAGAGATTTATCAAAAAAGCTACGGACAAAGATGATGACGAAGATAAAGCGAAGAAAAAAGAACAGAGAAAGGAACGTAAAGATAAAGAACGCAAAAAGAAGCGTGATGAAGATGATGATGAAGGTGAATGGGAAACTGTCAAAGGTGGCCTTGTTGTACCTTCCGAGAAACCAAAAATGTTCGCCAAGGATGCTGAAATTAATGTTCCAGCGGTCCTTAAAAAACTTACTGAGGTTATTGCTGCCCGCGGGAAGAAACGTACTGATAGAAGGGAGCAAATCGAACTTTTGCATGAATTATTATCGATTGCTGAATCGCATAATCTTGGTCCCGCCGTAATTGTAAAAATTAAATTTTCAATTGTATCTTCAATTTTTGATTATAATCCGAAAGTATCCGATGCTATGAAACCAGAGTATTGGTCAAAATTATTAGAACGTATCTCTGAAATGCTTGACATGTTGCGAGCCAACCCAGACATGCAAATAGCTGAGCATGTCAGTGAAGATGCCGAAGAGTTCCAGAACCCTCCATTTAAACTCCACGGGTGTGTACTCACACTTGTTGAACGTTTAGATGAAGAGTTCACTAAACTTTTGAAAGAATGTGATCCTCATAGTAATGAGTATGTCGAAAGACTGAAGGACGAAAAGCAAGTAGCAACTATCATTGACAAAGTTCAAGAGTATTTAGAGCGCCATGGTAGTGTGTCTGAACGTTGTCGTATTTACTTACGCAAGATTGAACACCTGTATTACAAATTTGATCCCAATGTATTAAAGCAAAAAGAAGGTGAGATCCCGGCTGAGGTTGTAACATCCGTCCAAGTAATGGAAAAACTTTGCAAATATGTTTATGCCAATGATGGAACCGATCGTCTTCGGACTCGTGCTATTCTCTCGCATATTTATCATCATGCACTTCACGATAACTGGTTCCAAGCGCGTGATCTTGTCTTGATGTCTCATCTTCAAGAAACTATTCAACACTCAGATCCAGCTACCCAAATCTTGTACAATCGAACGATTGCCCATCTTGGTTTGTGTGCATTCCGACATGCAAACATAAAAGATGCTCATAATTGTCTTGTTGATTTGATGATGACTGGTAAGGTCAAAGAATTGTTGGCACAAGGTCTTTTACCACAAAGACAGCATGAACGCAGCAAGGAGCAGGAAAAAATTGAGAAACAACGTCAAATGCCTTTCCATATGCACATCAATTTAGAATTACTTGAATGTGTATACTTAGTATCTGCAATGCTCATAGAAATACCCTACATGGCTGGTAAGTTCTTTTTATTTTTTATTTTTCAACTTAATTTTTATAAATTAAAAAATATACCACAATTGTAATTTACAGCTCATGAATTTGATGCAAGACGACGTATGATTTCCAAAACTTTCTATCAACAACTACGATCCAGTGAACGTCAATCGCTCGTCGGACCACCAGAATCAATGAGGGAGCATGTTGTAGCTGCTGCTAAAGCAATGCGCAATGGCAATTGGTCAGCTTGTAATAATTTTATTATTTATGAAAAAATGAATGCTAAGGTATTATTTATATTAATATTATAATTTTTATTTTTTTTTTTTTTGCACAAATTGAGTGTTTTAATAACTTTATTAAATGTTGAATAGGTCTGGGATTTGTTTTATCAAGCTGATAAAGCTCGTGCAATGCTTACTCGATTGATCAAAGAAGAAGCTTTAAGAACTTATCTCTTTACATACTCTCATGTTTATGATTCAATATCTATGCCAACATTAGCTGATATGTTCCAACTCCAACGACCTGTTGTACATTCCATTATCAGTAAAATGATCATCAATGAAGAACTTATGGTAATTTCATTATTGTAAATAAGTAGTTTAATATACTTAATATTAAAAAATTTTTATTATTACAGGCATCTTTGGATGATCCATCTGAAACGGTCGTCATGCACAGAAGTGAACCCAGCCGTCTGCAATCATTGGCTCTTCAACTTACTGATAAAGTGAATAACTTTGTTGATTCTAATGAGAGAATCTTCGAGATGAAACAAGGTAAGCATTTGAATAATGAAAGAGGAATAAAAAAAAACTATTTGTAAGTTAATCCATTAAACAAAATTATTTTCTTTCTAGGTAACTTCTTCTCACGAGGGAATCAAGGCAACTTCCGTGATCGCCAGAATTATAATCGTCAAGGTGCTGATTGGAATCGTCAAAGACGAGACCGCGATCGTAATCGTGAAGAAAACCGTAACTATTAATTTAATTTTTAGAACATACAACAGTAGATTTTTTCTACATTATTTATCATTGTAAATAAATATTATTAATTAATATAGAAAAAAAAATAATAAAAATGTATCTTCAAAAGATATAAATGCTGTCATTAATGCATTACTCTTCACGATTATTGTCAGCGTCTCTTAAGTTCGAATCTTTTTTTTAACGAAACCAACAACAATTTGTATTTTATAACAAAAATTTATTAATTTTTACATATATACAATATGTAAATGTAACAGTTTTTTTGGATATATTAAAAAAATGTAATGTTTGATATTTCTCTGTATCTAATTCTTTCTACAATACAAATAATTGTAAGTTTTGGATGTACTACTGTGCAAGATCGATTGACATGACTTCAGGTAAGTTGATTAAATTTTCATAGCTATATAAAATGCTTATATAAGCTATTATTTTAAACTGTTCAAATATTAATTCTAGTTAACTATTATTTTATATATCAAAGTTATTTTTAAATTCAACTATTAATTATATTTAACTTGTTAAATATTTGTTAGCAACAACTAAGTTTTTTTTTTTTAATTAATGGATCACAATAAATCGCGATTGTGTATGTAAGTTTGTTTTTTAAATTTGTAGTTACCAGAAAAATATGTTGGTGCCAGTGACTATAGTGATTCAATGGATATATTTCCTTTTACCTTATAACATCAAGAACACAGCACGTGTCGTGCTATAATTCTCAAAATCTGAGTCAATTACTCAGGAAAAAAGTGGGTACTTCTATTAAATATCATTACTTAAATTCTGCAATTTATTTTACCATGTTTTTATAATTACTTTTCGTTTACCACATTCGTTTTGCGGCTAAATAAATGCACGCGCATTTGTGTCCATATTTTTTTCTCCATTTTGATCATTAACTAAATAAAATAATTAACAGTTATACAAATTTGTATTATTATTTTTAATTATTGTATTAAAATAACTATTATTATAACAATCATCATTTAAAAAGTTGGTGAATAATTTTTTCAAGTACGTTAAATCTTTCATAACCTACAAAGTTCTAGTGAGTTCAATTGTTGAACATTGGCAGTGATATTTTTTCCTTCTGCTAAAGTAAAAGACCCAGCTAATGACACTTTTATTTCTGTTTTTAATATATAAAACAAAAAAAGAAAACAATTAACTCTAATAATTTAATAAATGTAATTTTTTAATTACAAATTTAAAAAAAATTGTTTTTTTTTTTAAAACATTTAATTTTTTTAATCATTAGTGTTATTTATTTATTTTTTTACTAAATAAATTTTAATGTATATTAATCACGACATATTAATTGCAGAATGCCGCTTGCTGTAGATTATCTGCACCCCTCTCCTCTGGAGGAAAAGAGGAAGCACAAGTTGAAAAGATTGGTTCAAAAGCCCAATAGCTATTTCATGGATGTGAAATGCCCAGGATGCTACGCTATTAAAACAATTTTTTCACACGCTCAACGACGGGTTGAGTGCGATGGCTGCCGCACAATTTTGTGCACACCCACCGGTGGCAAAGCCCGTTTAACTGAAGGATGCTCTTTCAGAAGAAAAGTTCAATGCTAAATTTCTAAAGAGTTAAGGGCCACTTTTTTAATCCAGGATAAAATTTTATCCAATGAAAAACTAGACTTAAGTCTTTTTAATTTAAACATCACCTACATTAAAAAATGCATTTTTATAAAATTTGAAGGACATTTTATTTAAACTTGATATATTATAATAAATATTTATTAAAACTTACATTACGTTCTTTTCGTTTATCATACCCTTCTTGTCTAAAAATAATTATTTTTTATTTTTAAATAGCTTATAATTTTTCATAGCATGAAAAAGTTAATAAATTTAGTTTGGAAAAAAAGAAGTTCATATATTTATAATTTATTGACTTGGATATTTTGTAAAATTCAATTTATTGTTCTTTAAAAAAATTTTGTGCCGCTTAAGAGGCTATTTCTATGAAATTTAAAATTATTCAGAACACATACTCTAGTGGTAAGTCAGATTCATTTTATTAAAATGAAATGACATCGCTCTCGTTATCGCTGCTATTATTTTGATTCTGAGAAAAAAAAAAAACAAAATACAATTGGTTAATATTTAATATAATTTTGTATGATATGTTTATGAAGTGTTTTTATTAAAAGAATCTTTTTGTTTTGAAGTTCACATATTTTATTTAAATATTCAAATCAAAATAATTTAACCTAAATATAATCAGTAACAATTGTTGGTGCTCTAAAAATTTTAACCTAACGATAAATAATCTTTAGTCTCAGACATCGTATGTGCAAGTGTAATTGAAAAAATAAAGGTATGTTATTATTGAATTGTATTTTTAAAGTTTTCTATGTGATTACTTTTTTTTTTTTCCCACTGGAAGCGTTATAAATTTTAATTTCGGAGTTCAAGTAATTAAGCCACATATGTTTTTTTTTTTAACTCTGAAGTTGACAGATATTAAAAATTTTTTTAGAATTTTATAGCAATTAAATTATTAAAAAAAAAATTTGACATGTAAAAATTAATAAAAATGACAAGTGAAAATTTTTGGAAGCATTTTTTTATTGTAATAAATTTTTTAAAAAAATTTTTAAAATTTACAGCTGACCGCTAACTTCAGTATTGTTCATATTTATGTATTTATCATTCGTTCAGCAATAATTACAAACAATTAATTTAAAAACATGATTACAGAGTAAGCAATGGCCTCAGCTGGAATCCCTCCGGCAGAAGATGACGAATTGACGCTTCCACGAGCATCCATCAACAAAATGATTAAAGAAATTTTACCCCATGTAAGAGTAGCAAATGAATCACGTGAATTAATTCTTAACTGTTGCACGGAATTTATTCATTTATTATCATCGGAAGCAAATGAAATTTGCAATCAGCAACAAAAAAAGACAATAAACGCCGAACATGTACTTCAAGCACTTGAAAAGCTTGGATTCGGTGATTATGTTGGTGAGGCTGAATCTGTATTAAGAGACTGTAAAGCAGTAGCAGCTAAAAGAAGACGTCAAAGTACTAGATTAGAGAATTTAGGTATACCCGAGGAAGAATTATTGCGTCAGCAGCAAGAACTATTCGCGAAAGCACGAGAAGAACAAGCTATTGCCGAACAACAACAATGGCAACAGTTACAAGCCGGAGTTGCTCAAATGGCCTCAATGCAACAAGATGACAGTGAACAGGAAGATTACTCTTAGATTTGAACAAGTACAAGTATAGTTTTATTTTTTTTTTTTCTATAAAGTTATGAAAAAAAGTCTCAAGTACATAGTTGTAATAGAAGGTATATCATAAACAAACGATTGAATATTTGTCAATATCAAAATATGTATTATTATTTTTATTATAAATATGTGCCTATAGTAAATATCTTACACTGATAAGCAATATAAATAAATTATCATCTTAAGGAAGTAATCTTCCGTATTCTACAAATAAGTGACTTTTTTTTATTGCCTCTACAACTTTGAAGGCATAATGGTACCTAAAATATATATACATGATTATTATAACTAATACAATGTAATATATTTATAATTGTAATATTTAAATTAATCTTTGTACTATTTACCAATTTTTTTCTGTTAACGCTGATGGTGTTAATGGATTACGTGAAATTCCATGAATTTTATTTCGTAATTTTTGTATTAACTCTTTTTCATTTTCATGGATTATTGGTTCACCTAAATTGTAAAACGATATATCTTTTTAATAATATAAATTATTTCACATAATATTGTTGTATTAATTACATACTTTGTGATTTTATTTCAGGAATAAGAAATAAATTAAGTTGACCGTCTGTGGAGGATGAACTCATGTTCAGTCCACTGTGAGTTTGTAATCTAGATCTTGAAAAAACTTTTTCATAAAACTCCTAAAAAATTAAAAATTAGTAGTAATATTGAAGAATAAATCTATATTACAATTAGTAATCACCGTCATTATTTTTAGAGTATTTGGCGTGAAATCATCCACTTCTGCTTTGTTGTGCAAAAAAAGCATATGAGGATAATACTCGATGTAATCTTGATCCAAATTTGATGTAGAGGATGGTTTTAACATTTCAGCAGTTTGAATAAATCTATTTTTTAAAATATTAAATTCAGACATTATATATCAAAAAAATTAATTTGACTAATTTGAGTTAATTAATATGTTCAAAATAACTCGAATGAAAAAATAATCTTTTATTTTTAGTTACCTTATTAAATTGGGATCGACAAACCAATCTTGAACGAAAATAATAACATGACAAACAGAATATAAAAAGGCAGTAAATTGTAGAGATTGTATTTCTAAGTTATATTCTGAATTAACATAGTGTTCTAACGTCGTGTTAGTTGATGTCATTATTGAACTTGAAAGAATTGGCTGTGTATCTAAATAAATTACACGATTTTTAGTTACGTAAAAATCTATTCCGCTGGTACAATTTATTCCATTTTTATGATGAGATGACTTTTGTACAGCGAATAATTCTGATCTAAAACAGATTTTAATGGTATTACTTATTATTTGATTTAAAATTAGTATTTATGAAATTAAAACTTTTTTTATTTTTTTAATTTTCTAAATGTTAATTTTTTGTTTTCATTTTTTTTGCCATAATTTATTTAAAAAAAAAATTTTTTTAAATTAATTATTATCTGCAAAATTGATTCTAAATTGATTTATTATTTATTCATACCCATAATTTGACGTAAGAAGAGATAAAATTGTCGATTTTCCAACTCCCTGAGTTCCTAAGATTCCAACAACTAGAAAATCTTGTTGATCAATCAATTCTTCTAATACATTTTCATAAAGTTGCATATTTTCATCCATAAACTTTACACTACTTGTCATTTCTTGGGGTAATGTCATTAACAATCGTGCTAAAATAAATAAACATTAAAAATAACAAAAAACAAAACAAAATAGATTATCACAATTTTACCTTCACATGATTTTGTTGATGTACTGGCAGAGGTATCCGTTTCTTTTCTGTAAAGAAAAAAAAAAATACACATTATTTTAAACATTAAAATTTTCAAAAACAATTTATTTTATTTAATACAAGAATTAACAATAATTCATACTTGGCTCCATTGCGTTGACTTGGAGATACAGCTCTACTTTCGCCTTCTCGGGTTTTTAAAATAAAAGTTGGACGATCCGCAACTTTTATTACTGGTCGATTTTCTGAATCTTTAGTGTCATAATCTTTTGTTATAACTGTGGTAATTTTTCGAGAATTCATCTTATTTTTTTTAACAATCTCATTAACATTAACAATACAACAAATAAATTTGTAGGTTATAATTTATTTATTGTTGTAATAAATAAAATTACTTTTTCATCAACAAATATATAAAATCATTTTTATTAAATTAGTAAAATATAATATGAGCAAATTAAAATTTTTTATTCTTTGTTTATTTAGTTTGATATTTAAATGTTATGATTATAGATGTGTAATCAATAACAAAAACATATGACGTCCATTATACTTTTAATATATGTTAAATAAACTATTTAAAAAAAATTTTCTCTATTTTTAATGAATTGACAATGTGTTAGTGAATTTAATTACTTATTTTTTAATTTATACAGAAATTATTAAGTTTACACAAAACTCATACAGGAAAAACAAAACAAAGTTGTGTAACGCGGTTAGTTTTAAAATACTATCTAACCTAACGTTTTAAATAATTTAGAATGAAATACTAACAGCTTGAATTTTTTTGTATAAGAGTGTTGTGATTGTTTTAATTATTATTCGAATTATTCTTATTCTAAAATAAATAAAATTTTTATTGTAACATAGCTTAGATATAGTACAAATTTTATTATTTTAAATATAATTTTCTACACACATCAGTAATAGGAATATCAGAAACAGATGGAATACTTCCTGGAATATTTATATTTTGTACAAGTGAGTATTGGTCCTTAATTGTTCTCACATCGTCGATGTCTGGTGTCATCAATAAATTGATAGCTGGATATATAATAAATGCAAAAACTGCAATTGCAGTTAAAACCCATATTGGAATGGCTACAGCCCAATATTTAAGAGGCCAATATGTAAGACCTAAACGATCATGTAAGATTTCATCTGGCACTACAGCCCAAATGATGTACAAGAAAAATACTATATTTGATCCAATAAACAGAGCATATCCATACACTGATCTTGGTCTATATGGAGCCGGTGTGTGATCCGACATCGTTTTGTATTCAATTAAAATTAAAAAGCTATTTAATAATAACTGTACTCCAATTCTCTAGAATCAAATTCTTTGAGAGTTTCAGTTACCAAAGTTAGACTATCGAAAAAAGATGTTAAACCAACTCTTATTTTTCTGATTTCTTTGCCGGTGAAATTCCTAAAATAAAAAATATTATATCTGTTATTTTGTTTTTTACAATAATATATTTAAAAACAACAGAATACATACACGTTTAAAATTTTATTGTCAACTGCTAAAGTTTTAGAGACACAACTTCTTTTAGGTTCACTATCTACTCTCAATACTTGATAAGCTATTTCAGCATCTCTTGCAGTAGGAAAAGGTATAGATAATTTTCTGTATGATGATAATATTGTTTTATAATGTTAAAGTTAAGGAAAATCATGTAAAAAATTTTTCAGAATTTTGTAGCAATTAAATTATTATAAAAAAAATTAATTAAAAAGTTTCACACGTGAAAATTAATAAAAATCACAAGTGAAAATTTTCAGAAGCTTTTTTTTATTGTAATTAATTTATTAAAAAAATTTTTTTAATTAACAGCTGACGGCTAACTTCAGTATAATTATATTTAATATTTTACCATAAAAAAGGATACATTGAAAAATCATTCATGACGAATTTTTATTTTACAATTCAAAAATCAAGTAATTTTTATTTTTAAACAGTAAATAAAAATGTAAATATTTACACATGTGTACAGACAGTGGGTATGTATCACTTGGATGAAATCGTGAAATTTATAAATATCATACGAGTTATGTATAACCAATAAAATAATAAAATTTGTATGAATTTATTGGATTATTTTAAATGTACGATTAGTCATGTAGATGGCGTTAAAGTTGTATTTTTCAGGCGGTCGATTCTTTCTAGAAAGGACAAAAACATAAAAAGTAAACGAGCGATTGTTTACCATTCTGATTATCTTTTAATTGATTTATAAAATGGGACGAAGAAAAAGTAAAAGGAAGCCACCAAGTAGAAAAAAAGCTATTGAACCTCTTGATACACAATTTAATTGCCCATTTTGTAATCATGAGAAATCATGTGAGGTTAAGATGTAAGTAATAAATATGAAACGTAATTTGTATGTTATTTAATACTTATTACGATTTAATTTATTCTTCTTTGTAGGGATAAACCAAGAAGTACAGCTCGAATAACTTGTAGAGTTTGTCTTGAAGATTTTCAAACTACGATTAATTTATTATCCGAGCCATTAGATGTTTATAATGATTGGATTGATGCTTGCGAAAACGCTAACTAATTAATTTCAATTTTTTAAGATAATTCACGTTATTAAATTAGTATGTAATTTTTTTTGTTATATTTATTTTTTTAATGAGAATTATTTCTCAATTCAGAGTTTATTTTTGTTTTACTATTTAGCTACTAGTAAATATGTGTGATATAAATTGTGATTGACTTATGATACTCAAATTAGCAGAAACTTAATAACACTGAAGTTGACAGGTACTAAAATTTTTTTTAACCGAAAATTATATGAAAAAAAAAAAATACTGAACCAATTGGTACCGACGTTTTTTTTCTCTTCACAACTGCGTATTTATAATTACTTTTCAAAATAATTACAAGTTAAAAAAAACACCTACAAATTGTTAGATTTCTGCTATTTTTAGTATCATTTTATTTTTAAAATGTTATATTTTAAAATATTTATTATTATGCTTAAGCTGTTACATTTTAAGTTTGTTTGTTAGACTTTCGTAACAAATTATGTGATTTTAAAATTATATAAAAATTATAAAAGTATTTATAATATATAAAATAAATAAATAAAAGTATTGAAAGTTTTAATAAATTAAAAATTATGGATGTGTTGTCAAAACAATGTATTTTTTTTTATTTCTTTGTGATATAATTAGTTTATACATATGTAACACAAATAATTTTAAAAATAATTAAATAAGTTCAACATCAATTAGCACTTGCACAAAAGTAATTTATATAACGAACCATAAAATAGACTCAGTTGTCCTATTATTAAAAATAATCAAATTGACAATTATCAGATAGTTATATGTAACTAAGAGTAAATATAATATACAAAGTTAATAGTGCTGATGTTTATAAATAATAATGTTTTACATACTTATTTATTGTTTATTTTTTTTTTAAATATATAGATACTAACGGAAGTACGTTTGACGTGGACAAAATGGCGGGGGTTTAGCCTGATCGGTCGGACGGTATGTACACTCAAGTAAAAAAAGTTTTGTAGAGAAAAAATGCCGCGTTAAGCGTTAAAACTAAATATCGCGACTTGTGTGGATGATTTGTTAAATTATCAGCGTATTGTATAATATTAATTTGTTAACGTTAATTTAAAATCATAAAATTGTTGGTGCTATGTAATTGTTATTAGAGTTAAGTTAAAATTCAGAGTTACTTAAGATAAATGTGATTTTCAGACATTACAAAACTGGTTGCCGCAACGAACAACGACGCTATGGCGTCTATCCAGTGTGTGGTTTTATTATTTTTAATTTTCAATTTATAATTAAATATTTTATTTATTTAACATACTCCATGTTAAATACTCTCAATATCTGTTTTAAATTATCCATGAGATTATCATCTAACGACTCCATAACTGTCAGGTGAAGTTTATATTTCAAGTTTATGTATAATCATAAACATTCATGTTATAATACTTGTTCTATTTGACAGCTCTTAATATTGTTATTATATTTTTTTTCACTATCAGTTATTACTTAAATTTTACAATCTTCAATAGTTAATAAATTTAAAAAAAAATCAAATTTATCATTTAGACCATCATCTACGTTTTTTTTTTATTTTTATTGTTTTTTGTGTTGTTATTATTTTCTCAATGTCCAACTAGAATCCTAACAAATTAAAATATTTTTTTATTTGTTAATTTCTTAAGTTGGTTAAATGTATCCTCTTGTTTCAAAGAAATTTTTCAATTGGATATACTCTTGGTTTTTTTTACACGCTTTTTTTGACTATAAGTAAATTCATATAGTATGGACTGTATAAATAAATATAAACCACAAAATTTATAGTGATTTCCATTATTTTATTCACTTTTAACTGTTTACAAAGTCTTAACCAATTCTTAACAGTAGTAACAAAATGAAAAACGGTTTGTCATATTTTTATTATAACAATGAGTTCAATAACAACAATAAAAAAAAAACAGCATGTTTATAATAACTGTCCCTTAGTGGAGAAAAATAACCTAAGAACAACAAAGAAATAATTTATAAGATAGAAAAAAACCAAATTAACATTGATAAATTTATAAAAATTTAACTCTACGTGTTTCTTTTGATACTCAACGTATTAATAACATCGTATAAATATAGATGTTTAAATTGTACTTACAGTATAAACAAAAATGGAAACTATAATATTTCTTTTAGATTTTAAAGATATTATTAAAATTACATATACTTTGTTTGAATAATATTTAAAAATTATAACACTGAAGTTAGCCGTCAGCTGTTGATTTTAAAAATTTTTTTAACAAATCAATTACAACAAAAAAATGCTTCCAAAAATTTTCACTTGTCATTTTTATTAATTTTCACATGTGAAACTTTTTAATAATATTTTTTTTATAATAATTAAATTGCTATAAAATTTTTTAAATCTGTCAACTTCAGTGTCATTAAAAATTCTGTAGTTGATTACAAATTCCGTGATAACTTAACTAAACTAATAATAATAAAAATCTTATTTTTTTTTTTTTAGATTTTCACATATTTGTGGAACTGTAAAATGAAAAGACGATGTGAACAATATGATATAACTAATAATAGTTACTAATACAAAGAAAAGAGTGGTTAAAATAATTTAATAGAATATTATTTTCACATCCATTGGATGGTCAGTACGACGCAAGATGTCAAACAGTCTGGATAGTTTTTTAACTCGAATAGGAGATGTTACTATTGAACGAGTTACACCTCGAGGAGGTTCACGATCTTCTGATCGAGGAGATAGTTGTCATGACCGTGGAAATAAAAGTAATTTAAATAGCCGATCTCTTAGCGATCGAGACTCGGAAGGAACAGGTGGAGAAGCGAGCGATGTAGAAGAAGAGAAAAAAAATGAACCTATGGCACACGATGATCTCGATGAGATTCATTCTGACGGTTCTGGAGATGACATGGATTTAGATGAAACTATTGACACAGAGATCGGTGTAAGAGTTGACTCTGAAAGACAGCACTCAGAGTCCTCTTTTCAGGATGACGATGTTGAAGCTGTTAATATATTGGACACTCTTCCATTGGAAGGTAGAACATTTTTTAATTTTTATTTAAATAAAATATTATTTAATTTTTTAATATTATTTAAATTAAAATTTAACAATTTTTTAATTTTAGGTGCTCCAATTGAAGGCCAAGAAGTTACCGAAGCTGATTTACTTGGTAAAGCTCTTTTAAAAGATGATGATGCGGAAAGTATGGACAATGATAATATCCAATCAGAGACTCAATCAGGTGACGAAGAGGATGATGAGGGTGGTAAAAGGCGAGGAGAAGATACCAGCGATTCTGATCCCGTAAAAAAGAAACAAAAAAGAGATGACAATTCTGATGATCCTGAGTGCGAGTTAAAGTCAGAAAAAAAATTGGCCAATATGAGACGAAACATCAGGGAAGTGATGGATGAGACACAGTTAGACGAGGCTACGCTTGCTGCCCAACGCCAAGAAATGGAGCGGTTGCGTCGAGTTCAGGAGCAACAGAAAATAATACGTGAGGTACAACGTCAAATAGCAATAAATCGTCACAATAATAAAAATCAATCACGTGTAATAAGTCTTCTTCAAGGAAAGAATGATATTAGCACTTCACTATCTGAATCTTCCTCATCTTCATCATCGCAGGTTAAATTGCCAAATACAGTCCTGTTCAAAGTTAACTCCAATAGTGGATCTGGCGGGCAAATGTCTACCGGTGGATCAGCTGGTCAGGTTCCAAGAAGACCAATGGAAAATTCACGGTGGCAGAAAGGAGGTAGAGGTGGCTATCAAGGTATGCAAACATCAATTTCACGTCTTTCTAATCGATCATCACCTGGACAAACTGTATTACAACAAAGAATCCGAATGATGACTCCATCCGTGAGTATCTCACCTGTGGTTCCTAAAAAAGAGCCTTGTGACAGGTCTTATTTTTACTCTGATTCTGAAGCTTCGGAAGCTGAGATAGATGATGCAGTTTATGATAAAGAATTACATCCAATGCATAAAGCCTCGAGTACATCTGGCTCACAAAAACCAGCTAAAGGTAAAGATGTTGTAACTATCTCTAGTTCAAGCGAGAGTTCGGATGATGATTGTATAGTTTTGAGTGATCCCAGTGGTGGTGAAGAGACTGACAATGAAGATGATCCTTCTAATTCTGGAATGCATACTAATGATCGATACAATGTTCCCGATGAACACGGTCGAGTATTAGTAAATGTTGGTCATCCAGACACCGAGCCCGATGTTTATTTAGCTCCTCAAGTAGCTCGTGTCATTAAGCCGCATCAAATTGGAGGAATTAGATTTCTTTTTGATAATATTGTTGAAAGCATTGAACGGTATAATGGTAGCTCTGGTTTTGGTTGCATTCTTGCACATAGTATGGGGTTAGGAAAAACACTTCAGGTTGCCAGTTTTTGTGATATATTTTTTCGTTGTACTCCTGCTAAAACTGTTCTTTGTATCATGCCGATAAATACTCTACAAAATTGGCTTGCTGAATTTAATATGTGGTTGCCCTATGAAGATCCGAATACTGTAAAATCTGAAGTGCTGCCGAATAATCAAAAATCGGAATCTAGCGGAGTTGATATTAAACACGAAGTTAAAGAAGAAAATTCAAATCAAACTGATATATCTTCAAATATACCGTCAAGGCCTATCAGTACAGAATCAGCTCATCGTTCCATGTCAGATAGTTCGTCACAAATACCAGTAGGAATGACTGGTAATTCAACTTATGGCAATTCAACTTATGATAGTCATAGTTATTACAATGATCCAATGAACAAAACAGGAATTAATCTAAATACTTCTAATCATCCAAACTACAATAATAGTACAATTCAAAATCCGATGCATCCATCAAATTTAGGGCAAATTGATAATTTTGCATCGATGAAAAAAGAAACTGATTGTCATAATACTAATAATTCTACTTCAGGTTCGAATTCAGGTTTTATGATTGATAGTAATAATCAGCCATTGAATAATATGCACGAGCAAGTTGATAATATGATACGAGGCTCTATGTATCCAGGTGGAGATAATAGCCACAATATGACAATTAATTCAATGATAAATAATGAAGCTCAAGCTAATGTTTATTCAAGTTATCAGAATATGTCAAATAATCAGTTTTATGGAAATAATTGTCAATCGTCAGTACCAATAAAAGAAGAGATTAAAAAAGAATTTATATCTGATCATGAGGTAACTGTTAAAGAAGAGCCTAAAGAGACAACGACGAAAGAAGAGAATTCGTCAAGTGATAAGGAAGATGTAAGCAATAATAAAAAACCAACTCCTAAAGTATCAACGCCTTTCAGTGTTGATGCTGCAGTTGGAATGGAAGTTCGCCCTAGACATTTTCGATTACATATACTCAATGATTCACATAAAAATATGGCAGCTCGTGCAAGAGTTATTCAAGAGTGGCAAAAAGTTGGTGGTGTTTTGCTGATTGGATATGAATTGTACAGACAATTATCGTTGAAAAAACCTAATAAGGGAAAAAGAAAACGTGGCCAACCACTTAAAGATACTATTGACATTGAAGAAGAGGATAAAAATAAAGGATTGTTAGATGATATGCATGGTGCTCTTGTAAATCCAGGCCCTGATTTAGTTATTTGTGATGAAGGTCATCGGATTAAAAATTCTCATGCGAGTATTAGTATGGCATTGAAACAAATGCGTACAAAACGTAGGATTGTTCTTACGGGTTATCCATTGCAGAATAATTTACTTGAATATTGGTGTATGGTAGACTTTGTGAGACCTAATTATTTAGGTTCTAAAAGTGAATTTTGTAATATGTTTGAACGACCAATTCAAAATGGTCAGTGTATTGATTCAACACCTCAAGACATTAGATTAATGAGATATCGGGCTCATGTTTTACATGCACTTCTAGAGGGATTTGTTCAGCGCCGATCTCATTCGGTACTTCAAATATCTCTTCCCAGAAAAGAAGAATACATTCTTCTCGTCCGAATGACACCATTTCAGCGTAAATTGTATGATACTTTTATGAATCAAGTCCTGAAAACACGAGCTGTACCAAATCCACTTAAAGCATTTGCAGTTTGTTGTAAAATTTGGAATCATCCTGATATTTTATTTCATTTTCTTCGTAAACGTCAAGCTAATGAAGAAGATGATTTAGATTTAGAAGAAACAATGGCTGAAAAATCTAACTCAGGAGGTAAACGAACTAAAGCTCGACAACCTAAAGGAGAATCCAAGAGAGGTAAAAAAGTAAATGCTACCATTAAAAATAAACCAGCTGCTAGTGTACCACCAAATTCATCATTGTCATCTACAAGTAACGAAACATCTACACTTGATAATTCACAGTCTGAAACTAAAGACAATTATTCAAATTTCCCTCAACAAAATATCAATTCAAACTTTACTAATTCTGCACAGCAAAATTCATATTCACAAGGCTATCCAAATTTCCGACCTAATAATCCGAATAATTATTATCGCAATGATCAGTCAACGAGAGAATACAATAATTGTTATAATAATCAAGGACAACAGGGCTTTCCTAATCAAGCTTCATCATACCAATCTTATCAGACAAATAATCTCAATTATAATCAGCCGCAAGGTTACTCTCAAAATCCACAAGTTTATAATCCAAGAAACGAACAAACTAATAATAATAGTAATAATAATAATAATACTCCTACTGCTACTACAAATAATAATAATAACAACAATAATAATAATAACAATAGTAATAACACTAGTAGTAATAATAATAATAATAGCAGTAGTAATAATAGTAATAATAATAATAACAATAATTCACAGAAATATCCACTAAATCAGCCGAATACGGATTTTAATAATGATCAGAATAACTCTAATAACTACGGTATGTTTCCTAGACAACCGTATAGTTTTCAGGATCAAAACAGAAATTATCCTCCGAATTCTAATCAACCATATTCTCAAAATACTGGAAATAATGGTCAACCGTCTAACTATAAAAGTTCAGTGCCGAGTCAGTCAGCCAACATACCAATGCCTGAATATTCTTACGGACAATCCAATCAATCACAAAATTATTTACCTGGACCTGGAGCCAACAATACGTCACAAATTTATTCACAAAATGAAAATCAATCGATACAAAATCAGCCACCAGTAGGTTACTCTACAAATCAACAAAATCCTCCGGCTTCCCAACCACTTCCACCTCAAACTGGTTACATAGGAAATCAAGGGGCTCATTTAAATCAACAAAATATTAATCCTATGTTACCAAATACGGGACACGGATATCCTTCTCCTAGTCGTATGAATCAGCCAGGACATCAGATTCAAAATCCACTACCAGGAAATCCTCCAAATCAGATGACATCGCATTTACCTAATCAAAATCAACCACCTTACTCATCTAATCCAATTAACTCTTCTAATCAGCCCACCTCAAATACGATGGCACAAAATCAACCCCATGGATATTTAACTAATCAACAACAAAATCAAACACATGGATATCAAGCTACGTCACAACAAAATCAATATGCTACGCAACAAGGCCCAGCGTCATATCCAACAAATCAACAACCATCAAGTTCATTTCCACCCGGTCAAACGCATGGATATCCAACTGATCAGCAAAATTTATCCCCTTCAAAACAAGGTTATCCGGCAAGTCATCACGTTTCAACCGGAACTCAAGGGAGTACTTATCCATCGATCTCTCAACAGTGTCAGATGCCCTCGTCAGTTAATCAAGGTCATGTTTATCCCACAAATCAACAGGTACAGCTTTCATCTACTCAAAATCAACCGCATAGATATTCTCAAAATCAAAGTTCAATGCCACCTAATCCACCTATGGGTTATAATACTTCCGGTAAACCTCCCGCAGTTCAAGGAGAGCAACAAAATTTAACTGAAAATTATCACGTTAATCAAACTCAACAGCAAAATCAAGATATTAATAATTATGCTACGGACAGTGGCAATCAAAATCAATGTAAAAGATCAGGTGAAAATTATTCGTGGCAAGGAAATTATTCTCAACCTATACGACAAGATCAGTGCAATAATCAGTATTACCGAGATCCAAATGTCAATCGCTATGATAATAATTATTTTCCACCGCAGCAAAATTACGAACAAAATTCGTCTTATGATTATAATGCTAGTAATAGTGGCGCACAACCGGGATTGATCGGTCGTAATCAAAAAATGACTGGTGGTTATGAAAAAAATACGAAAGATGCGGGTACGATTAATTCTGGTGTACAAAGTCAACAGCCTCAAAATATTAATCCTGATACCAATTATAATGGTAGTAATGACAGCAATAATTCGAAACAGAATATCAATTCATTTCAAGCAATTAATAGTTGTCATAATTCATTTGAATCAATTAAAGAAGAAGATAAAGAAAAGGATGAAATATCTCAAGTGGATAAGGATAAAGAAGACAAATCAGATGATGAAATTTTAACGAAAGATGAAGAAAAAGATCTGAAAAATTCACCTTCAGGAAAAGACGACGGTATACCTTATGAGTGGGCGACAGAGCTAATGAAAGGATATGTTCCTGGATTGATAGATGCTTCCGCAAAAATGTCACTATTTTTTTGTATTCTTGAAGAGGCAATACTTATTGGTGACCGCGTTCTTGCTTTTTCACAATCATTATTCACATTGAATCTCATTGAAGATTTTTTAGCTAGAAATAATTTTAAATATGCTGATGGCCAAACAGAATCATGGGTTAGAAATGTTAATTATTATAGATTAGATGGAAGTACAAGTGCATTGGAAAGAGAAAAATTAATAAATGAATTTAATCAAAATCCAAAGATTCATCTTTTTTTAGTATCAACACGAGCCGGCTCGTTAGGTATAAATCTTGTTGGGGCAAATAGAGCAATAGTGTTTGATGCTTCATGGAATCCTTGTCATGATACACAAGCAGTGTGTCGTGTGTACAGATACGGACAACAAAAACCTTGCTATGTTTACCGTCTGGTTACTGATAACTGTTTGGAGAGAAAAATTTATGACAGACAAATCAGTAAGCAAGGAATGGCCGATCGTGTAGTCGATCAGTGTAATCCTGACGCTCACTTATCTTTGAAAGAAGCAACTACATTGTCATGGGACTGGGAAGAAGACAGTCAAGTTCAAGATTTTTCAGCATCCAAAAATGACTACACCGATGAAATAATGCATTGTGTACTGGAACGTCATTCTTCATTGCTTACTAAACAACCATTTCATCATGAGAGTCTTCTTGTTGATCGCAAAGATAAAAAATTAAGTCAAGCTGAAAAACGACTTGCTCGACGGGGTTATGAACTTGAAAAAATGGCAGCTAATAATTCTAAACCCAGCTATAACTATGTTCCTGGAAATACTGCAACTCGTGGTTAGTATTTTTTTTTTTAAACATATTTAAAATATAAATTATAATTTATCATACATTTTATTTAACAGCTGGTGGATTACAAATACGAGCTATACGTGGAGGTGACACTGGTGTAGCACCTAAGCCCGTTGCATCAGTTAGACCAATGCAGCAACGTGGAGCTGAAAGTCTTGGAAATCGAGGTGTTGTTGGAAGTCGATGGATTCCTGCAGAAGTTTGGCAACGACAGGGTATGAGTGCTCAAGAGATGACTTTACCATTAGACGTTGTCATTCCAACTAATTCGCCAGATAAAAGTAGTATAGTATTAAAATCTGGTCAACGAGTAATGGTTTTAAAGAGTCCAAAGGGAATTTACATGCAATTAGAATCCGGTAAAATTATAGCTATTCGAACCGCATTGAAAATTAATCAACAAAAACGAGAAGAAGAGCCAAAAAAAGGTAATAATTTTAAAGACAGTAATTTATAAGTAACATTATAATTTTTTTATTTATATTATATTAATTAATTAATATTAGTTCTTTTATCAATTCAAACGCTATAAATAAAATTTAATATAAAATAATAATTTACAAGGAGTGACTGTTATTCTCTAACAGTATACAAATATTTTAAAAAATATAATTTTATTTTGGTCGTACTTTATTAATAATTATATCCATAATATTTTTTAAATATAATAAATAATGATATAAATAAAAATTTTGAAAGAAAAAAATAAACCATAATTTTTTTTATTTTTCATGATAAAATTTTTTCATTTCAGCAACCCAAAGAAATATGAAACCAGAAGTGAGTTTTCCCTTGAGAAATAATTCGGCGATTTCAATAATTCCAAAAGTTGGTGGAAATTCTACTCCAGCACCTCGAATACCACCGAGACCGAATATCGGTGTAAATCATAGATTAAATTCTGATAGAGAATTAACAAAACGATCCAGAGCTATTCCTGTGCCTGCCATGAAAGTTAATTTAAATAATCAAGTTTCCCTTCAGCGAATTGCAAAAGGAAAATTCGAGTCAATGGATCATTCTTCTGTTGGTGAAAATTCAAATTCATCAGACAGTCAGCCTCGTACAGATCAGCGAGTTGAAGAAGTTCGATTAGAGGATATAGTTGCCGAAGCTAATTCAAATCCTGCATTCAGCCCTTCCAATCAAAGTCGCGCAGCTAATTCAGATTCAGAATCCGGATTACAAAAAGGTTTTGAGAGAAAGACCCATGACTATGGAATAAGTCCGATATCAACTGGTAAAACTGGTGAATGCGTACAAACTCAGCATGGTGAAATTGAATCTGAGATAATAACTAACAAAGATAATAAAACTTATGAAGCATCTTGTGAAACGAAAGAACCTGGAAGTTCTTTATCAACTTCAAATTACAGACATCAATATCCAGGTCAACTTAATAAACATGACAGTGACGAAATTATTATTGAGGAACCATCTAGCATTGCATCTCAGTCACCTTCTCTCTCTACGCAACCTATGCAACAGCAACAACATTTACAACAGCAGCAGCATCAACAACAAACGGTTCAGAAACAACAACCGCCACATCAACAACAGCAGCAGCAGCAGCAACAGCCACAGCGACAACAACAACAACAACAGCAACAACCACCACCTCCACCACTACCACCATTACAGAAACAACAATCTTTGCAACAACCACAGCCATTACAGCAACAGCAACAAATTCAACAACCGTTACAGCAACAGCAACAGCAGCCTCTGCAGCAACAACCATTACAATCACAAAAACAGCCATTACAGCAGCAGCAGCAACTACTACAACAGCAACAGTCGTTACCAATGCCACTACAGCCTCAACAGCTGCCACAACAACAACAACCATTACAACAACAACAACAACAAGCATTACAACAACAGCCATTGCAGCAGTTAGTACAACATCATAATCAGCAGCCTCAATCACTACCATCACAACAATCACCACAACAAACACAACCGAAACCACAACCATCGCCGCAACAGCAGCCACCACCACCGCCACCACCTCCACCACAACCACAGCCACAACCACAACCTCAACAACAACCACAGCAACCACAACAACAACAACAACAACAACCATTGCAGCAGTCTCTATATCCTCAAGACAGTCATTCATCGCGATCATTATTAAGACCTCAACCACATAGTCAAAGACCTGAAATTTCAAAAAACTTAGTGGACCCTAGTGACTCTGGAGTATCTGCATTTACTGGTCCAAATGTAGCTTCTGTAAAAGATCGGGCTCCGGACTTACAGGAAACTGCCTCTGGAGAATCTCATGGCCTCCCTCAAGCTTATCCATATACTCAATATCCGAGATATTACGATTATCCGGATCCTCGGTCACGAAGTATAACTGCTCCTTATGGATCTTACTTTCCAACTGTTCCGCCGTCGCATCCTACAAATGCTCGGCCTTCAGAAATCACAAAGCTTCAACCTGAGATGGTTAAACCGTCGGAAGAAAGAGTGCCAATACCGACACCTGCAGTATACTCTCAATCACCTAGTACCGTTATTCCGCCATTACCTCTTGTTGAATCGAGTGAAGCCAAAAATCCAGATGCTATATCCTCAATGAAAATTCCGACGACTACACCAAGTAGAACTGATCCACATATATCAACAGCTTTCAGTCATCCAGCTAGTAATAGATACGGTGGAGCTTACCCATCAACGCCATACAATCCGTACTCTCAACACTATCCAGCAGCTCCAAATGCATCTACATCTTACCCTCCCAGTGGTAAGTTACCGTCGTGATAAATAATTTATTAATATATTAATTTGTAAATAAATATTTCAGGTGCTCCAGGATATGCAGCATATGGTGGACCAGCTTACAATCCCGATTACGCTCATATGTATTCAGCATTTCACGGTCCTCCTCCAGCAGCTGATCCTTATATGCATCGCGGGTATGCGCCATCACCAGCAGCTCATCCGCCGAATTACTATTCTCCATTTCCTCATCCACCGCCACCTCCTTATCCTAATTATTCATTTTTACCACCTTATCCGAATCCGAATATGCCAAATATGCCTAGTGAGTCACAACCACCCGCTCAGTAGGATATTTTTGGCACAAATAATTTATTTTAAAATATTATTTTTCGACAGTCAAATATCAGTGAGCCTGATTGGTTGAAGTGTAGAAATTAACAATGGATTTAAGCTTTAAACACATCGTTATCAATGGTTGGTCACAAATAATTTATCTTGAAATAATAAAATATGAAAAGACTTTCGTAATAATCGTATACAGTGCAATGTTTCTTCAAGATTAAAACAAATGTAATTAAGAAAAAAAATTTTTAAAATGATTCGCATGTTATTGCTAATATATATTTGACAATTAATAATGAAGTATTTTACTATAATTGACAATTATTTGTTTTTATAAATTGACTAGATTAATATCTATTACTTCAATTGATTGTCTTTTATATATTCATCCGTTATGCAATCATTATTATTACTATTACTATCACAACTATTTTTATTATAGTAAAATCATTTATTTATTTATTTTTTATTATTTTGAAAATACTTAATAGTTGGGTTAATAGAATAAATAACCTGATGTCTTATAAATTTTATTATAATAATTTAAATTGAAATTTTTATGGTAAAATATAATGTGAATAGCGTATTATTAATTTTTTATATATATTTTTTGACGTTAACAATCAATACCAGTATGATTTTAGAACTTTTTTTTTTTTTTTAATTATATTATAAATTTTTTTATAATAATTTTTAATTTGGTAACACAATGTTCTTTTATTTTAGATCTATTTTCTCTAGATAAACAATTGTTGATATGATATTACTACTGTGCAGTTAATATAAAAGCTACGATGATTTTTTTTTTTTTTTAAATTAAAAATACAAGCAGTATTCACTCAAAACATTTAGTAGTCAGTATATATTTAATTGATTGCATCATTAGCAAGTTGTATATGACTCGTATTAAACATGATTTCTTAAATAATAATCTGGTAGTTTGTAGTATTGTTGCTAATCAGATTATAATAATAATAATAATAATATTAACAATAATAATAATAATAAATGAATATGAATTAGGTATTTAAGTAATGTAATGGGGAGTGCTTTTATACTATATATTGCGGTTCTTGATCATAACTGTGATATTTCGCATAAACTCGTGCTATCCTTTATTTTTAAAAATGTATTACGTTACTAGCTGTTGTAAATGATTAAAATAAAATTAACTTTATATATAAATATGTATTCAGTGAGGCATATATGTATAAGACTTGTTATGAGTATGAGAAATGTGTAAGGCGTGAAAAATACGAATTATTTGTTTCTCATTTTTCTCAACCAATTCATTTTTTACAAGGTCAGTTGTAGTAAAAATTTGTATTTAAGAGTGAATATATATTTTTTCTTTACAATTATCTATAATTTTTTTTTTTTTGTTAATGCAACGATCAATGGAGGCACGAGCTTGAGATATTTTATGAAATATCGAAAATCATTTTTAAAGTTATATAATTATTTCGGCGCTCCCCCTCGCCCCTCACAAAAAAAAAATATATATATAAATAAATAAATGAATAAATAAATAAATATATTATCACGAATTGAACATAAAAAAAAATTCATTAATAAATTATGTTCGCTATATTATTTGTTTCCAAGATTATATAAAAATTTTCCAACTTGAAAATAGTAAATAAAAATTATTATTTATTATTGTGATTACGCGTTATGTATATAGGCGAAATTCGCTAGCGTTTATTAACGCTGTTTAAATTTTGACAATTATTAAATAATAATAATAATATTTAATTAATTAAAAAATAGATATAATTTTATGTTTCTGTTGAATGTATTTTTTTGCCATTTACATACTTGTAAATAGTTATTATTTGCCTTTCATACTTTTATTTATTATTATACTCCAATACTTTTTTTATGTCAGAGTCTCTTATATAAAATAAATTGTTTACACTGATATATGTAACTTTTTTTTTCTTTGATATTAGTAGAATTGTTGTATAAAGATTTTAGTAAGCTATCAAGCATGAAATGACAAAAGTTACTAATAAAATATGAATTAAAAAAAAAAAAAAATGTTTTATTTTTTAAATTAAGTTTAGATAAAATTATTTGATCTTCCCATTTGACATATTAATCAATAAAAATATTGATAAAAATTTACTTTTGTAAAAAAATAATTTTTTTTGAGCCTAAAGAGGTTTAATTTTCTCAAAAAAAGATTTTCTTAACTTAAATAAATTTTTTTGTATCAAAATAATTATTTCTTGAAGCATGATAATTAATTATGTTGAAAAAAGTAAAATTTCTTGAGTAGAAAAAAAATTTTTTTTTCGCTTAAAAAAATAATTGGAAAGAAGAATATTTTCTTGGCTGTTGAAGCTTTTTTTCTGTGTATATAAATATCTTCGAATACATTTGATATGAAAAATATTATCATACTATTTATTTAAATATTTCATACGCCATTAATTTTTTCACAATAAAATTAGCAATTGATTCATTGACTAATTTAACCATAGTAATAAATCACGTAACAATATAAAAGGCGTATGAAACAACCGTAGTGTAGTTTTTAAAATTATAAGATAGTACCAGCACAATATTGTGGTGCTGATGATCACTTAGCGCTTGCAGAAAAAGTTTATTCGGTTTTACAAGACGCTTAGTGACAACCAATAATTTTGGGACGCAGTTCTTTGCGTGGGAAGTATATTCTTAGTTATTGTATTCTTACTGCATATTTACATATGTATGCATTAACATCAACAATTTTTTATATGATTTCCAAATTTAAAACACCACAATCAGATTATAGATAATCTCAGGTGATTATTTACACTCACGTAAATTACGCCTGTACAAAAAATTTTTTTTTGCACTGACAACAATTGGAAATTTTATGAGTCTAAAAAATTATTGATACAATGAAAATTAACTTAGCAGATAGTTGATAATTTAAAGAATTTTTGTAACAAATAAATTATGGCGAAAAAAAAATTGACATTTAGAAATTTTAAAAAACTACAAATGCAATTTTTTGGAAGAAATTTATTTGTTAAAAAAAATTATCAAATGACAGCGAATTTTAATATCATATCCTTACATGCCTGCACTTAAATAAAATCATATTCATATATTAGCTTATCCTTAATATAAAATTGAGATGAAATGTATGTGGCATCAATTTATTCGTGATGTGATTGGTCAAATATATCATAAGCATGAAAATATATGCAAAGTCTATAGTCAAGGCGCGCGCTTGCGCGCGCATATTCAAATTCTTGTCTAAATAAAAAGTAAAACTGTCAATGGTTTTTAGTTCAGTTAGATTTATCTTAAGTGGATCAGCAAATAAATTTTAAGTAATGCTAGAACACACTCATAGATTTACACTTACGGTGCTGTCGAAAAAACTGCCGAAAAAAAAATTAATATTATTTTTTAATTATTTTTTAGCAGATAAAAAATTTTATTTAAAATATTATTGAATTGATTTGCAATAAATTATATTAAAAGATTTTTCTCAAATGATTCTGCCTTTTTAATATAAAGGAAAACAATTTAAAAAAAAAAATGTACGGTAAAAATATCAAATGCTTTTTAATTTAAATCATATTAAATAATTTAATAATTTAATAAAAAAATATATTTAAATTAAAATTGATGTTCTACAAAAATTCTTTTACAGTTAACAATTTTAATGAGACATTTTATCGGCTTTTTTGCATGGGCAATTCTTCAGTTTTTTCACATGTCTGATAAGGTTCATACCTTAAATAATTTTTTAAAAAATCGCGGTTTAACAATTAATTTCAGATTGAAAATAATCGGCATCATTTAATTTTCAATAAATATTATTAACTGGTCAATCGATCAATATCTATTACAAATGATTAAATTCGATCAATCTAAAATTTATTTATTACATTTAAATAGACAAATTTGAATTCAACTAGGTCATTTTTAATAATTAGTGTAAAATATAAAAACAAATTATTGATTTATTTAATTGCTAAGTAATCCAAAATTGAATTTAAAAGTTTGTTTGAATTTTTAATAGTATTATTAAATTATAGTAACTTGAAGTCGAGCATTTGAACGTAATATTAATATTTAATCATTCTTTGTGGGGATTATATAATTGAAGCTTATAAATTATAACTATTGTAGCAACATATTTATTTAAGTAAGTGAATAAACGTTGGGGATTATGTATTAACTGTTTTCAATAAAATAAGTATGTATTTTAATAACAGGTATGTTAAAAAAATTTGAAATGGATTTTAACTTTATCATAAAACTCGTATCTATGTATATTGATGTTTGCTGAATGAAATCACAGTCCAGTGTGAATATTATTTACGAGGGCGTCTTGGAGCCACTTCTCGCCCACGCCTACCTCCTCATGAGTAGAAAGGAATCCCACAATTGTCGATGATAAATAAATATACGAAGAAAAATAATAATAACGAGGCGTTGTGGCACACGCGAGAAAACTAACCGGCTACACTCCCGCGGTTCGTTCAACAGAGAGAATGAATCCGATTGATATGAAAAATAATGAGTTAAAAAGAGCGAGAGACTTTGTTAAAGGAATAGGTTGCACTGTAATTCATGCGCCCTTTATTTTGAGGTTTCATTTCTTTTATACCTGAAGACGCTTTTTATGTGCTGTTTGATCCTTGCACGGAAAAAAAAATATTGCTAAAATGACTATCCAACGTATCCTCAAATGACGTTTTCTTAAAATAACGATTCTGATTTTTGATTTAATGATTCATTTGTTTGACTTAAGCATACAGAGAATAGCTCTTGTAAATATATGTAGTTTCGTCAAAACAGGCAACTGTTTTGTTAACGTGAGGATCTGTCTAGTTGAATTGACTAAATGTAACGCTAAAATAATGTTACGGATCGTCATTTTGATGATCCGCTGGATACCTGAATTGGCTATACAGCGTATCTCTAAAAAAAATGACTATACAGCGTATAGTCAGAATAACAATAAGTATCCTTATTCTAACGATATTTTTTTCTCCGTGTGCCATTATTTTTTTCTCCGAAGGTAAAGCTTTTACTTCTGCCGAGCGACTCGTGATAAATAAAAAGGGCATAAAATTTCTTGGAAGTTACTTTTTGATTTTTTGATTGATTGATTGATAGATTCTTTTGAATCAGTTTTAAAAATTAAAAATTCGCGTCAAGTGCCTCCTGAATCATGTCAAAAGGAGTCAATCAACTCTTGAAGGATATAAATAAAATATTTTAGCGTTGTTGTTAAATAAGGGAGTTTTTTTATTTGACGTCCTGATTTTTCAGCATTTTTTTGGGATTTTTTTGTAAAGACCAATGAAGAGACAGAACTTTGAAATTTTTATCATTTATTTATACATATTTCAAGAGTATACAGTTAAATTTTTAGCTAAGAACATTCAGTAGGATTAAAGTTATAGTGGTTTGAAGATACCCGCCTCGAAAAAAAATTTACGCTCACTTCTTTCATGATATCACCTGATTGGCTTATTTAAAATAAAAAATTCCGACGGGATTTTAATCTGTATACTTAAAGACACCAATTGGACTACGATTAAAAAAAAATTTTTATTTTTTTTGCATAAAAAAAAATAAAAAAAAAAAAAATGAAATTCTGACTTTTTTGCTCTGAAGTCTGTCAAAAATCTAGTCCCAACATAAAATTGAGATGAAAAATATCTGTATTGAAATTTTTAGATAATTATACGGACCAATCACTTAATTTAGCTGCTTAAAATAATTATTTATAATGCAGTTTTTAATTAAACTCAATTCGACAGTAAAAACAATTTATTTAACACATTAATTTATCCGGTATTATCAATATTGATCAAACGAATAAAAATAGCAAATTTATGTAAATAATTTTATTTCTCAACGCTGATTATTTTTTTTTAATCAACAGTAATAATATTTTATTCACGGCTCGATTCGTTTCGCTCTCAACTTATCCTTAAGCTATATAAAAAGAATTAAAAGCAGTAATCAGATAACTGGATCCATGTAGGTGTGAAAATAATTTATTTAACTCGATATCCTAAGAACGTCCAATAATAAAAATTTTAATTTTACTCAATCCTCTTGATTTCTTGTAATTATTTATGATATGTAGTTACTCGTTATTGTTTCCTTTATGACTTTACTTTATCGACTATCTTGCATTAATAGAGAAACAGATAATAATAAGATAAACAACAAGATAAATCAGGCTTTCCTCGGATTAGAAGAATGTTTTTACAAGATTATGGAGAAAGCCAGTTTTAACGATATTTACTTTACGGTACTCTATCAGTGCGTATTATTAACTGATATTCGATCCTTTTCAATTTTTAATTCAAAAAATCAACATGATACAAAACTTGTAGTTGCAAATAAGTATAATATTTTTTTATTTATTTATTAATGCATTATTGGATTTACAAACTTATGTTTATTAAAATGATTTTGATTTATCGTCCCTTCCTTTTCGGCTAGACAAGACAAGGTAATCTAAAATGATGGCTTTACGCAAAGCCATACCATCGATTAAGAAACGCCAGAATAGATCGGGACCACACAAGTGGGTGACGATTAGTGTGACAACTTTTTAGTTAAGTTTTTAGATTTTACAACTCGACAATGGAAACATTTTTTTTCTCTCCTTACTAGTGTATGTTTTCGAATTTATTGAAAATAAATTAACAATTCGATTCAATTACTATTTTGCATTTACAGTGTGCGAAAATGAAATTTTTTATTTTTATTTTGTCAAAATATTTCAATCATTTATGAACAAGTAAATTTCGAACTCCGTGATTGTGAGTTCTGATTTATAAGCTTGAAATTTGAATGATCGAGATTCACACAATCGTAACTTAGATATAGTCTCACTCGTCATACAAGTATATATATATATATATATATAAATATATATTGGTAAAATATTTTGCAATCTTTTGCTCTGTCTTTTGTGAGTGCGAAGAAGTTTCTCCTCCCGCGCGTAATCTCGTTTGAAATTTATTCATGATTCGGTATATGGCCGAGGCCATGGTAAACTGGTCGAACTGGTTGATGGTATGCTATGGGAATTTCGTATACTCAAATTATTTTTTTAATGTTCCAAAAAGATAATTTATGACAGTTAAAGAATTAGTATTATGGAGTTTTGGATCAATTTGCAGATGCACATTCAAAGTGATTTTTATTTTTTAATTTTTCTTTATTGCATTGATTTTTAGTAGATTTTATAAAAATCTAACATAACATAAAAAATTTTTTTTTTTAATTTAGCATATGAATTTTTGGAAAATATTTTTTTCACAATGATTCTTTTGGTAAAAAAAATTTAAAAAAATTGCCTCATGTTTTTTAATTTAAAAATTATGAAAATGTATGCTTTAATAATAAAACAAAAATTTAAATGACATAGTTTAATCGATTTCCAACATGATAATGGTAATTTTTTGAGTCGATTTTGTGTAGGTGACAAAAAGGGTGTATGATATTATATTGCTGGGCTGTAGGCGGCTATCGCTTTTGTCTCTGTATATCTTCAATTTGTGCAATTGTATTATGTGGTTAACAGGGCTATACGGCAAAAACGACGTATGAAGAGCGTGAGTGGAAAAAGTGAAGAAAAAAAATGATTCTACAGACCTGGTCAAACTAATAAGTATTGTAATTCGTTATATAGTAAAAATTTTGATTTATAGCACGCCATATTTCACATGGTATGATACCCTAAATTATATGTTTCTTTTTTACTAATAAATTTGATATTGAATTTCTACCAACAATTTATATTCAGTGGTTAGGGTTAGTAAGTATAATAAATTAATTAAACCAACTAATAGAGATAGACAGCATTTATTTTATACAGAAAATAATACGAATATCTATTGAAAAAAATTATTCAGTGGAAAATATTTATAACTGGCGCTGCACTAATCTCTTTTTATGTAGATGAATAGAGAAAAAGTGTCTGTAGTCTATAGAAATTTCAGTTTCGAAATGTTTTTCATTTTTTACGGTGCATCAGAATTTTTTTTTTTTTTTTTTTTTTTTTTTTTTATTGACGTAACTATCTCTGTGTATGTTTAACCGTCGATTTTTATATTGGTTGTATATTTGAAACAGCAATTCACTTGAAAAAATTGCAAAATTAACATCTTATTTTCTGTTGTCATAATATATGTAAAAAAATTTTTTACACGCATGAAATTCAGATAAAACAGCTACCTGTATAATATTAATAAATTATGAATATAATATTGAATATTATTCATGCTAACTAAATTAATTATTTCGGTTTATTGTCACGGATATTCTTTGAAAAATAGCATTATAATTCTATTATCTGTGTATAATAGTATTTATTTTTTTTTTTTTTTCGTAAGCTCAAGAAAACACTAGAAATTGTAGTTGATCTTTTTTTAGTGAACGTGCACGATTTTTAATTATAAGTGAATGCGATTTTATTGAAAATTTTATGCATTATTTATTTAAAATATTAAAAATTGCAATTTATTGTTAAAATTCAGATAAATTTACCCGATTATTTATTTTAACTCCAGTGATTGAAATATTTCAATCAATGTAGATATAGAACAATTTTTGATTGTCTTCTATAAAACGAATGTATTTCCCGAGTGACATTTAATCGCGCTACAAGGAATTCACCATGGTCCAGCCTTTCTCGTGTCCGTTTGTACATATGTTAAGCGATGTTAATATTTCCGATTACTTGCCAGAAGCTAAACTAACCGGTTGTAAGCCGCGACATTCACTGACAATTAATCTTTAGGTATTCATCATCAATTCATACTTCATCCACATTTTATTTTATTATTTCTTTTTCAAGTAATGACATAAAGTGTACTAGCTTTTTAACGGTTATATTTTTCTAAAACTATTAATAACTTGTACTTTTCATTTTCTTGTCGGTAAATTGAGTACAAGATATATAGTTATGATTGAAAACTGATTAAGAGAAGAGAATTTATAGCATCATTTTTTTGCGACTATGTTTCGTGATAGTTTATCTATCACAGAAAAGTAAATTTGATAAATCGATACATCAATAAAAATTGATAGACCATTTAAAAAAGTTTCTTAAATGTCTGTATAAAAAAAGGATAATAGTTTTTTCAATAAATTCATATTTACTATTTATGTTCTTGACGTTTTGATATGCCTTTGGGTGCATATTTGTCGGTCTATATACAACAGTCAATGAATTATCTACGTGGCGGTCGTGCAGCTAATTTCATTTTGATGAATTTCGAAGAGACCCTAAGGCTATGAGCATTAGTCACGGTGTAATTGACGATAAAAGGATTCAAGAGTAGTGCGCTTCACACTTTTCGTTCCCTCTTACATGTGCTTTTTCTTTTCATCAAAATTCCATTATTCAATATTGCATTTAAACGTTTACTAGATTTTTATATTCATAAGAGCGATGCGAAAATTCGGCAATTTTTTAATCAAGTTTTTCTGTATAAAAATATTTGGGTTTATTATTTTTTTAAATAACTTAAAAAAAAAAAAATGGATTTTAAAAAGACTTAAGAAAATTTTTATATCTATAAAAATTAAATTTGTGTTTTTTATACACAGACAAAAAATTAATTTAATTCAAGACGAAAAATTTTTTAATAAAGTAAAATTTATTTAAGCCGAAAAAAATTTCTTAGTTTAAGAATTTTGCTATTTAAATCAAAAACTCTGCTCTGGCTTCTAAAAGATTGAAAATATATCTTTTTAATATTAGTTGATCGATATTTGAAAAAAATAGTGTAACATAAACGATTGCGAAGTTGAAAAAAATGTGGTGAAAAGTCAAATGGAGATTCTTGAACATAAATAATTCTCTTCCAGCGGCCAATTAAGTCGACGACGAGCTTGAGAGAGATAGATTTGAGAGAAAGAAAGTATGTTTCTCGCGAGAAAAGTTATGGTATTGCTGGCAGAAGGTTCTCTTGTATATTCATTCTTACTTACGCGGTACGGCTGCGTAAAGTTTTTTTAGTTAACTCGCTTCGGATTGGCAACAAATGTATGTATCAATATACATATATATTTAAATTCCTTTTAAAGAATATGTTAGTGGTCTTATTTATTTTAATCGAATGTAATTACAGCAAATGTACTCACTCAGGTAGATAATTAAAAATTAGCAAGAATCAATCGATTTTTTTGAAATCAATTGCTCTGTTTTTGGTTGATGCAAGTAGTTTTACGTAAACTTAGTCAATTGTTTTATATAGTATTAGTTTTTTTTTTAATATACCGCCTAATCAATAACACGGATAACGAAAATGGGAATTTTTATCATTTTTGCGTATTATAGAAATTTCTCGTATACGTTGTAGGATTTTTTCTATGTAAAATTAATTAGATTTTTTGTCTTATCTAATTTATTAGATTCTTTGTTACTTATTGCGCTGAAAAAATTATTATTTGTTCATCAAAATTATTTTATTCCAAATTTCACCTTTCTTTAAACATGTTCAGCTGTTCTAATTTAAAAAACAATTTTAAAAAAAAAATCTCCAGAAAAAAATTTTTTTTTTAATGCTTGAAATTTTAAAAAGATATCAAAGTTATTTTTAATTTAATAGTCATGTAGATTGAAGATTTAGAAGCCAAGATAATAAATTCTTAAAACAAAACAGCGAATTTTCTCAGTTCAACATTATTTCTCTGTAATTAAGATCGTTTTTCTATCAGTGTAGAAATTCTGCAAGTAATTGTTAATATTACACTTTCTACATTTCCATGATTTACGATAAAGCAATTAGATTTCACGAACATATTTTTAGGTACATTCACAAACCTGTTCAAACCAGAGAACAATCAATTAATTAAAAAATGATAGATATTCAAAATTTTTTTCATTTAACTTTTTCCGATCTACCTCTGAATATGAATTAAAATTTTTTAATTAAAATCAGTATTTAAAAGATTATAAACGATTGCGTACTTCCGCTTTCCTTATAATTAAAAAAAATTTTACGATGATTTACATAGGCCGATTCCGAGGTAAAAACTCAAGGGGATATTGTTCTTTTTTCTCAATGTAGAGTATAATAACTTACTCTGCAAATATATTGATACTTGTGGTTTGATTGGAATTAATTACAAACAAGATTCGCAGGCCTCGAAAACATGTAGCTATCAATATTCGAGAAAATAAAGTATTTAGGAAGTTCTTTTGGAATGAGAATATCATGCAAACTATATATGTGGTCTTCTTGACAATTTATAATTTTTTTTCTTAACTTCGTATCGTTTAACTACGCATTAAAATATTATTATATATAAAATAGTTTTAAAAACTTCCGCATAAGATCTGCTGGGCAATGAAACGAGTCTTATGCACGATTAAATACGAGTCTAATGAAACACATTGCTGTTTACGAGCCAACAATCTAGATGTAAGTAGGCGTATGATATTTTATGGAACGTCAAGGAATATGTCAAGTATTTCACTGTGTGCATTTCCTTAATCAGACTTTAATCAAGTAATAAACACAAAATATTACTCTAATGATTGATAATAATTAATTATTAATTTCATCTTTCTAGGTAATCATTAGATATATTCAGACTACAGCGTTCTTATTTATAAATACGATATTATTAAATAAACTTTAGAGGTAAAAAAATTTATTTTATCGTTATGGAAGCTTAGAATAGGGAGAATATTAAGAACAGATAAATTACAGTAATTTATGTGAAAGCGGATACACTCTTGCGCTATCGATAACAGTTGCTTCTAAAAGATTGTATTACTTTGTCATTGAAGAATTAACGTAGCGCTTATTATTCAGCTATTAGGCTTATTGTACTTTAAAATTGACGACAATAAGCTTTTTTCTGATAATACAGGAAATTTAAAAAAAAAATTAGATTATTGACGATTATTATCTATTGAGCTTTTTTTTTTTGGAAAATTTTCTAGACTTCTTCTTCTTCATAACATTATCCAATTTTGAACCAAAATATAATTTTTTATAAACTGTATTTTGTTATACAGCTATAACATTAATCGATATTTTATTTCATAATTTTTTTTACTACTGATATGTATTTATTTTTCAAGTCAAAGCTTTTACCCATAAAAAATCAAGATACTTGTTTGCGTCATTAACCCGTCAATTCTAGTTTATTTTTTAATTTTTCAAGAATGCTTAATGTGTTTACCGATGATAATTTTTTTTTTTTTTTATTAACTATAAAATGAAATAATTTATTTATTATCAACAGGTTCGAACTTTACAGCGTATTTAAAAATGTGAAAATATCAAAGTTTTTTATGAGTACTATAATAGCTAAGGTAAATATTTATCACTTTCTATTAAAGCCTTTGATGAATCCACGTGGCTATGACAACTGATCTGTGCGGGCATACTAGAATTTAACAATAAAAAATGATAAATTCATTACTTTGATACTAAATTTCTAAAGTCTGTAATAATTCAATTTTGATGGATTTATTTAAAGTTATAATCAAGCTATTATTCATTTATCTATATTCTTTGGTCAATTAGATTGAAAAAATATTTTTCTTGTGATGAGAAGACACTCAAGTTAGGAGATTGTACCTTCCTTATATGTAATGAGTGGTTGTTGGGGTATATAGACGTATGTAAGAAGAGATAGAGAATATTAGAAATACGTGTATGTGTACAGCTGAAGACGAGGGTAACGAAGAGAATTGAGAAGAAAGAAAGAAAATATTTGAAGTGAATGGCAAGAGTCAAGCCCCACCTAGACGCGTGGGACATACACCCACGATTTCCCATCGCCGGATCTCTCAGACGATGCTCTCAGCCTCTACAGCAGAACCTGGGACATAAGACGAGCCGTCCAGGTATAGTAATAAGACCTTGGCCACGCGTACAATCTTCACTGTTGTTTCTCCATCTTCCTTTATTATTTTATTTCCGTTTCTCTTCTCTCGTTTCAGTACTGAAATATTGAACTTGAGATACTCGTAAAGATGTTACTAGCTGTTTGTCTCTGATCTATCTGATAATGGAAGCTGTGTAGAGATCGAGTTTTAACATTTCATTATTTGCACTTTAAGATGTTATAGATATTTTCGCATTTAGAGCTACATACATTTTGTAGTAAATAAACTTTTACTATCCAACGATACTTGACAATAAAGATGAAGATAATAGAAGATATTTTTTTTCAGTGTAGTACAAGTTTGGGGTCAAATTATAATAATTAAATATATGGTTGTAATCCAAGGGGCTGCTAAACAGAAATTAATTTTTTTTCATAAATTTTTTAGTCTTACACAGAAAAAAAAAATTTCTTGAACCAAGAAAATTGTAAGGAAGACCAAAATTATTTTGGAGCAAGAAAAAATTTTCTTGGCTTAAAAAAGACTTTATTTCTTTTTGTGTACAGACTTAAAAAAATTATAAAAGTCATTATTATTTTCTGATATGTATTTTGACGTCAAGCGCTTTAAAAATAGCGCAAAGCTTCAAGATTCGTTTGCAAAGTCAACCGTTTTTTTTTTTTTATTCTTTTCTCAATAGAGTAGAAGTTCAATTCTTTTTCTTTACAGTTCTTATTAAATGCCTCGCTCTCGTAGTCGTTTTTCACTCTTCGACACGATTTATTTTTTTCTTCCGCGTTTATTTAACACTCACTGTAGCTTGTACGTTTGTTCACGTCATTAGAGTCTTCTCTGTTTTCGTGCGTGCAGTAATTTGCCCGGCCTGTATACGAGAATTTGCGCCTTTGGCATTACTCATGAGGGTGTCAATCAGTGTTGAATAAAAAATAATATGCATAAACACATCAGAGTAAAGAAAAATTTTTATTTTGACATGCCAGTAAGAGCCTGTAACATCGAACTTTTCGAAATTTATTAAAATTATAATATATTATCGAAGTTGATTAAAAACACTCACGTATAAAATATGAATGTATTATTTAAATAAGAACGAAATTAAAAAAAAAAAAAAAAGGATGGTGAGAGTGTGCAGTTAGTGAGGGTTTAAATAATATACCCGCCGACTGGTTGACCCTCACCACTTGAAGACTAAGCAGGAGAATGTCTTTGTGTCACGCAAGGTGATTTCTTTGCTCCAAAACTCACAGCTTTTGATTATTCGTCTATTTTACTTGAATTACATTCTACGATCTCATATATAGATTTTGCACCCTTGCGTAATAACTATTAACTATAACTGTAATATTTGTATTTTATTATTTCATACTATATAGATCCGTTTTTATAATTTTGATCAAAACATTTTTTGCATAGAAATAAAAATTGTTCGTTTAGTATATCAATAATTATAATATTTAAATATCATGTTTAGAAGACTTAATTCATTTTCGACAGCTGAGCGCAATGAATTATCTTCATGTAAATTTTATTCGATTAATTCTTTAAATTTATGGCGCAAAATTCTTCGCTTTTTGACAGATTTTTATTACCACTCGTTGGTCTTTAAATAGTAATCACTAATCATTATAAACATATATGCCGTATAGATTCAGCCTTGATATTTATTGTATTCGAATATTTTCTCGGTAATTAAATTTAATGAGTATATATTCCTTTAGTCTCTTGTTTAAAAAGAATTATTCAAAGAAATACCTTAAATCTTGATCATTAACATAGCTACTGAGGTTTATAAATCGAAAGATATTTTTAACTAGCGCTACTGAACGATTTTTATTGTTATCAGATATTATCACAACTATACTGATCAAAAAGTCCGTCACTGATGTAGAATAAATTGTCTTGTTCTCTTTCTCAGAAGCCATATGTGGCCTATTTTTTTGTTGCAACTTTTCAAGACTTGCACTGATATAACTTAGCATTAACTATCTAGTTTTGAGGTTTATAAAAATAGTTGACTGCATATCTATCAAGGCAACTTACCATACTCTAATTAAACTTATACTTTAATCGCTGTCAGTGTAGAATTGAAAAAGGAAGATTTTGCGTTAAGATCTTGATTAATTTGTGAGTTTTTATCAAACTAAAAAGAGACAACTTTGTATTAAAAAAAAAAAAAAAATTATTGAACAGCAGCTCCTGTTGCAGAATCTAGATTAAATCAGGGTTTTTGATTACATGCCACCGGGTCGGAATTTTCGAGGTAGAATATATAGTTTCTTGAATTGATATTTCGGACTGGTCAATTAATTTCAGGCACTGAATATAAACAATATTTGTATCAATAAACTTATCATTAATTTAAGTCAGTATTTATTGATACACTGGGAAGAAATACACCATAATGAAATTACTCAGTTATTATAACTTATAACTTTCTAACGACAAAGATGCTTAATGTAATTCTCAGTCGGCTCTGTCATACATTTAAAATTACAATTTTAATTTTAGCTAAAAATATATTCGTAATTAAATAGCCGGTTAAATTAATTTCTTGAACACGTGTTTCTTGCTAAAATATAATAAATTGTCCATTTATACTTAATTAACCATTTTGGGATAATGTCTATTCAAAAATGCAAAATTTTTTTGGCGAGCGTTTAGAATTACGATTGTTTATAAATAAAAAAAAAAAAAAAGTGCTCTGTATAAAAAAGGATTAAGAAAAGAGGATTTTGATTGACTTTAGATAAAGAATTTATTTAGGTCTTATCAGAAAATAGATAACGTCACATGAGATCGACATATTAGCCGACACCTACACTTCGATATTGTCGGTAATAAATAGTTATGATAGATGATATCCGAAGTGAGTGATGGATAATTCGTTCCACTTGAGCAACTCCTACGATAAACAACTCAGAAAAGATTGAGTTCAGATTATTAGCGACACACATATGATTAAAAGTTGCTTCTCGGCGCCAGAAATTTTATCGTCGTTTGCAGTGAACTGCTTCTTCCAGAATGCTAATTAGGGGTTAATGATTGAATCCATTAAATATATATATCTGTATATGAAGTCTTGTTATAAAAAATCTCGAAATTAGTAATAATATTCACGCCTGTAATTACTTGATCTATTTAATATTTAATATATCTATTAAATATTAATTAACTAAAATTAAATATAGTTTTTGTGTTATTTTAAATCTGTTACAAGATATTAAATTTTATTTAATGAGGTAGACGGTTTTTAATTGGCATTAATGCTATCAAATAAATAAAAATAAATCAGCATTCGATTGATCAGAAACTATTTACAGCGTGGTAGGCAATATTTTAAAATTAAAATTAAATAAGTGATGACTATATATTACAAATTGTCAGCAATTAATTTTTTATACTAAGTTTATAAATATATTTTACATAGAGTATGCAATAACTCAATAAATAAATTCCAATGAGTTTTTAACAGTACACACAAAAAAAGCCGTTGGTGGTCGCTGTGTAAGTCGCTAAAATGCCGTAACGCGATGATTACCAGCTGCGTTTTCAAGACGAACCGAAACACGAAATCTCAGTTGCGCACGAATCTTTAGTGTACATAAGCACATGCGTTAAGTACTCAAGCATCTTCGTGTGTGATCCGAGTTTATTCGCACGTGACCCATGGTCAACTTCTCTCTTTCTTTTTCTTTATTTAGTATACAGTGTTTGTATTTCACATCTTTCCACTCCACCCACACCTTCCCCGTACAGTGGCGCGTTCTCCCTCGATGTCGGGATATATTTTTCTTTATTTATTATTTTTTTTTCTAGAGATTTTGTCGGATTTTGCGATGAAATTAAGTGTCTGATTTATTATCGAGAAAGAAGAGATTACAATAATTTTAAAGTCAAAACAGAAAAGGAATAAAATATGAGATTTAATTTTCAATTATCTAATAGAAAAATAGACATAACAAACTGCTGGGAACGGAAAAGGACTGTTTATAAAGTATATTTTTTAATCATATCAAAAATTTATTTGTTATGTAGGGTCATTTATAAAAAACACTAATAAAAAAAATTAACTTGTTCAAGAGAGAAATATTTGAACGAAGAAATTATTTCGAAAAGTCTGACACTTTCAAACATCTCTATTTAAATAAAAATAGACTTACTTTCTAAGTTATGAAGATCGCACCTAAAAAATATGGTAATTAATGTGTTATTAAATGTCTTTTGGTGTATATTTCGATGATTGTATTTGATAACAGTAGCGGTAAAACTAAAAAATTAAAAGACTCGCATATATTAATTAATTAAAGAAGACAAGGTGTAGAAATGCAAACGTTGCTTAAGACATTTGATATCAAAGCTTGACCTTTTTTTTTTTTTCTCATAATTTTTTCTTTTATTACAGCTCTGATGCTTTGAAGTCCAACGAGGATTCCAGTTTCTTCTCTTGCAGTGTCCTTCTTTTAAGAAGATCCTTGATCTTTATATCTGTAAACGTATACATTTTATAAAATGTAGAGTACGTGAATTTTGGTTTTTTTCCCATTACTTCTGTTGAATTATATAAGTACATATAGTTTTACACCTACGCACTTGTATACGTCATTCATATAGAAAGTGTTAATCCAATATAAATATTTTCAACTAGATTGTAATTGATAGGATCTATTTAGATAATATTAAGTGTTAAGAAAAACAATCTAATTTTATAGATTTTAAATACATTGGTTTATCTCGCGTTAGTTAACGATATGATAAGAATTTGAATATTAAATCCAAGAAGAATAAGAAGAAAATTTTAAGTGCGCAAGAGCAAGTTCAAACTTCAACACCAGGTTATCTCGTTTTTCTACGCTGCACAAGTTCTCTAGAGAAGCCAAGGTACAACTCGTCGACAAGGTGGGGTTGAATCAAGAAAGTTAAGAATTGTACAAGGACGAATGCGGAACCCGTTTGGTCGCGTGGCTCGCCCACACTCTGCGTGCGTGAGATTCACTCTATATTCTCTGTATGATAATTTAAATAGTTATATACGATCAGGCCAACGGATTTTCACATTTTGCTTTAATTAGTGTTATCTCTATTGAGCTTGTTAGCACACTTCAGCCTAGCCTAATCACGGTTTAATGCGGTAAAACTTCAAAGCTATTAGTTTAAATCAGCTTATGTTGATTTTATTTTTTCTTACAGTAGTACGATTTTTGATAGTGATGATTTTTTGATAACACGTGTAAAAATACAAGCTTTTATATCCTTTTACTTGGATGGAAACAAAATTTACAGCTAATAAAATAATCATTTTACATTTTACAAGGCCTTATTTGATTACAACCGATATTTACTGCTCCAAAGATAAGTTTATATTAAATTTATTAATACTTTCATAATTCTGATAAAATAAATTGTCAAATAATCAGAGATTTGCAGCTAAATAATTACAGCTACAATTATTTCGGTAATTTGTTTATAATAACAAAGAAATTTATTCAATCAAGAATAGGAATAAAATTTTTAGTAACGAGTATTTTTTAAAGTTTTTATTAACTAGAATTTTTTAATCGTGAAAATTTTTACCTTTTCAGGATTCTGAAATTCATTTCTTTAACATATTTGTCTCGTGGTTCGATAAAATTGTAAGATTGTTTTTTATACAATAATAAATTAATTTTTTCAGTCACTATACGCATAAAAAAATTATTGATAGTAGTAAATTATATAAATTATTGGCAAGTAGTTGCTTGATATTAATAAGTTTTATACTTAATATTAACAATAAAGGGAAAAACGTGACAGCTTGTGCCAAGTGTATTATCGAAGTCCCTGATTAATGGTCGGGATCGTTAGATTTCTCAAATAATTTTAAAATTCTATAAATTTTACTTCAACCGCATATTTTTATGAATTTATAATGACATTAGAAAAAAAAAATTAATGGGTATTTAAAAAGAATGTCTATTTAGTCTGGTTCACAAAAAAAATTATGTAAGATAGTATGCATCGTAAATTGTAAGTGCGTATGATTTTTTTTTTTATGAATAAAACTCGTTGTCTCGTCAAGTGGTTGAACGATGTGCTGAATAGTCTGATATTGGTACGGCGTTCAAAATGGTTGAAGATGACATAACCAATTGGCATGCAGATTGAATTTTGAAAGAGTCTTTAATCGTTAATTCTGCTGTCATATTTTTCCGAGCTAAAATAAATCATTTAAAATTTGAAATCCTTTTTTGCTAATAATATATTCTATACATACTTCGTTAAATAATAATTGTAATATATTTCTGCGAGTATGTGTGAGTTTTTATCTAACAAAGTGATTTTAGTATATAATTTAATTATTATAAGTTGTAATTTCTTGTTGCTTGTAAAAAAAAAAAAAATTAGGAAAACGGTTGAGCCTCAAAGTCACCCCTGCAACCTTCCACTAAATCCATGCTTAAGCGCTCAAAGTTACATTTATTAAATTTATAAACTCTTCGCGTTCAAGAATAAAATTTTCGTGTCATTTTGAGCTCAAAGTTTGATGGAAGTTGACTGAAACATTATTTTTTGAATTTTCAAACCGCAATAACTTTAGAATCTATTGATATTTGTATTAAACAAAATATTTAGCTGACAGTTATAACTGATTAAAAAATACAATCAATATTGGTGGCATTTTTTGGGACACAACGGAAGTTTTTGTTGATGATTCAGAGAAATTAAATTTCATATTATAAATAATAATATTCATTTTATTTTTGTGTTTGAAATTTAAAAATATTCCATAAATTATATATTCATAAAAAATAGGATTAGTCATCTTAATTTGATAATTTAGTTGCTAACTTCTGGCAGTTGTCTCATTTATTTTCTGTTATTATTAATATTTGTCTCAGTATGAAGGGGATCTGAGAACTGATTCTTGATATTATGGTCAAAAAAACCGTTAAGAATATTTGTGAAAGAATACGTTTACATTTGTTCGTAAAGTTGTTTTGTGGACTTTAAAGTAGAAGGGAAAGAGGGAAATCCAGAAGTATACTGCAATAGGCTGTATGTATATAATCAGGTACCTTGCCATTTGTATGCGTTGTGCTAATTGGCCAAACTGTATATATACTCCGATTTATAGAGCGATTTACATCAGCCGTAAGGAATTTGTAGTCTGCGATTTGTTACACCTGCTATAAAGCCAACCATTACCGTGCCAGTGAATAGAGGTGTGTATAACTTTATACCGCTTAAGTACGTATTGCTAACCGAATTGTTGTACCAAACAATAAAAAATCTGTATATATCCTACTAAATGAAATCAATTTACTAACTATGTATAATTTACAATACAGTTCAGTCAAATAAATTTTAATAAAACTCACTGGATTTGATATTTCATTATTTATCATGAATTTATGAAAATAATAAAATAAATAGAAAATTACTGAAAGATAAACTATTTTACATTCGGTCAATTTATGTCATTTTTCTTATCAGTATTTATAGATATAGATTTAGAATCATTAAAACATAAGCGTAATTACATTTTACTGCTTTTTAAGATTTGTGTGATTTTTTTTTTAAATAAAAATTTATAGACTATAAAATAGTTTTAATAGCTATTAAATAGTCAAATCTATAAGTATAAAAATGGGACCGTTTTTCGTGTGAACAAATCCGAACTTGACCTTTCATGGGAATTATATCCAGCCCAAAACTCGGCGCCTAGCTATAGATTGCCCCGATAGTAGTGCACTAGCTGGACAATTCAACCGTTGTCTCGTTTAAGATGTCACATTTTTTATTCCTAGTACCTGCCTAGAGAATCTGGGTGGGCTGTGATTGAATAATTCGGGTTTATTGGGAATATTTAAAATTAATTCTTATCATATAATTAATATTCAATAAAATCAGTCATCACTTCAATTATTATACTTTAAGTTGTACATACGCATAAAAAAATTTTAAAAAGATTAATACATCACTTTGGATTGTTTTAAAATTGTGTCAAGATCGTTTACTAATAAAATATATTTACGATAGGATAAATTGTATCCTGTTATACTTAACTATAAAAAACTTGAAATGATTTAATGTGAGTGAATCAGTTGAAAATATTTATGAGATCGTAAAATACATTCAATGCCTTTGCGATTGAGGATTGCAATAAAATATGTCGATTGAGTGTGTATTTAAAACTGCACCTTTGCCATGTAAATAAATGACCAGTCACGATCCTAAACACTTACTGAAATATCAGGATTTGTCTTTTATAACAGTCAGGATAGCAGCAGGACGTTAAGAGACAATAATGATCACCGAAATTACAAGTTTTGTATTTTTATCTGCCGAACGGCTACTTTTTCAGTAGTTCGAAAAATTTATGGTAATATTTGATCAGAAAAAAAAAACACTTACTCAATTCAAAATATGTACCTTAAAATGAATATTATGCAAACATACAAGAGATCAGCTTAAGAAAACATCATAGGAGCAGTCGCGGTTACTACTATGAATACGAAAAATATCAATATTTATTTAGGATTACCTACTTTTGATAGAGATTATTCCGACTGTATACTCTGTATTCCCAACGTTTACCTATAAATCCAAAAATGTCTTTGTTGCATTGCCGTGGAATATTTATATTCTTAAGACTATTATTAAAATGACTTATGTTCATCTCAATCTTTCACACGTTTCCCTTGAGCGATTCAAATTGAGTCACGTTTGGTGTGTGTTTTTACGATCGTAATTTATTCGTATTGCGACGTACCCTGAGCAGTCGTTTATCAGTCATGAGCATGAGGCTTTTTAATCTTACAGACCAGCATTATTACTATTAGGACATACATCTTTGCCGATATATTTAGTCAAGAGAGCTGGCTTTGAAGTATCGTGAGGAAAAAAAGGTATAATCTCAGTCAACTGCGAAGCCAAATAATTTTCTGATAAATGTTCAATGTGAAATTTAAATTTCAAGTTTCATAAATGCTGATTATTAATTATTATTTGTGTAGCTACCTTTGGTACAACAATTACTTAATTTTAAAATAAAGCTAGTTGTGAAAGATACGAAAGATTTACGGGCAGAAGCTTCATTAGCGGCACATTTCGAACAGAAGACATTGGATAACTGGAATTATATATATTGCTGGCGGCTCATTTTCGATTATTTCACGGTCGTATAAAGCTATAAGCGATACGTCATTCTTAACCATAATTTAACAGCGATACGAAGCAACAAGTGTCAAGGAAAGCAGGATCGATCGATGATCCATCTTTTGTAGTGTATATCACCCGAGGGGTGCGCAAATTAGTCAGATGGACAGACGAGGGATACAAATAAGTTCGATCCTATGGGTTTCATGAATTTTGCAAGAGATTTTTTTGTGAAGAAAAAATTAGAGGGATTGAGATAGAGGAAAAGGGAGAAAGAAAGAGAGAAAAATAATATGTAAGAAGACACTGTGGTGGTTATGAGCTGAAGTCGAGGTCTTGTGAGTATATAAGTATAGCCGGCATAAAATACGATGAGAGAGTGCCTCGGGTGCAGGACTTATGTTAAGTACATGCATACTGGTATGGTGCGTGGAACTTATGTGTATAAAGAGATATATGGTAGGTATAGTATATTGTGAGGTGGGTGCATACATTTGATTTTATTTAGCGAAAAAAATAATGACCTCTCTGATTATTAACTGTTGTAAAATATTGATGTTATAAGATTCGTCTTTATACTTAAATAATGTGTACTTCCGGAAGTCATCACAGCAAATATGTTAAAATTTGTTATTTCGTTTCTTTTATGAGGGTAGAGATAAGAGTATAAATATACATAACACATATTTGTATCGAGAGCGTGTAAGAGAACGTTTGTGGGCGTCCAAGGTTCAGAGAACTTTGGCCCCTATGTTCGTTGTACCTGCCACTCTTTATATGGATCCTGATGGGTTTGAACGGGAATGCAACACAGTAGTGCCAACAAAGACACGCCCGTGCCATAAAGACGGCCGTCTTGAAAATTCCTTTTCTCGACCATTCGTACTACTGATTTTTTTAATTTAAGTCATATAATTTTGGATTATTTCTACCATATTCATTATACATTATTGAATACTTTTTGTATGTTATAAAAAAATTCTAAAAATATTGCTGTGAAAAAATAGAAAAATGCTTTGTTGTTTATCGAATATAAAATATCATTAATTCTTACTCAATATGAAACTATAACGCCTTAGTGTTAATAACATAATAATTTTAATGGAAAGTTTTTTTTTTAATTATTTTTTTGTGTTAGTGTTTTATGAAATACAATTTAGTATAACGGAAATTGAATTACATCTTAGAAGCAATAGTTTACTGTTAATTAAAAAACAATTTATATTTTAACTGTATGGAGGATATTATTGTTCTTGTAATAATGAAAACATAATGATTGTATTTCAGATTGGAATCTTTATTAATATGAGATGCTTCTAAAAACTATGGTCATCAATGATGGATGTACAATCTGATTTTTTTTGTAAATTAAAAAAATTTTGAATCATAATTCTACTAATTAATTTTTTACTTAGTTTTTATGGTAAAATGTATTTAATTTTAACGTAACGGTTTCTCGAAAATAAACGAATAAATTTCAATCAATCTTACTCAGAGGGAATTAATTAATAAAAAATGAATTATCTTTTATTTTTTAATGAAAAATGCTTTTTATAATTGATTAATTTTACATTTAAAATTTACTAATCTGATTTACTATTACTAACAGAAATAAACAATGCGTAAAGTATAAAAAAACAAAATTTTCTGGAATAATTACCGTTAAATTGTTAAAGCTTCTGTGCACTTAGAGGATGTCCAATGAATTAGCGAGAGTTTACCAAGTTGTTCTTCTTAGCCGCGGGGGAGGTAAGCTGCCAATGATTGCCACTATACCTGCTGGTCGATTGCCTTTTTAAGCGAAGGAGAAACTGCTTGCATACGTTTAAATAAAGAAAAGTAAAGAAGAAGAAGAAGAAGAAGAATAAGAAGAAGAATGAAAGTCAGGGCCTGGGTAAGGATCGAAGACTAAAGACGAGACGAAAAAAATAATGAGAACACTAAGGGAAATAACAAGAGCAAAGCAATTCAAGCTTCTCGATCTTGCTGGTTGGACATTACTCAAACATTCTTGACAAATATATAAAGGTTTAACGATGCCGGCATCATAAGTGACGTGCACGCGAGCATTTAAGTCTTAGCTCTCTCATCGTTTTGTTTTTTCGTGCTTTCTCTTTCTCTTGGTCTCTCTTATTATATTATTATATTATATATAGTATAAAGTGTACCGAAGAGCTCTCTCTAGTTTTGTATGGAACCTGAGGCGACACTTGCTATAACTCATTTTCATTGAGACGTCGTCAGCTTTTAGAAAATTCGCTCCCGCACTTCGGTGGTATCCTAAGGTTATTATTTATAAGAAAAGAAGTATAAAATTTTAATCAAGACGAAAAATTTTTAAATTAAGTAAAATTTAAATCAAGAAGATGAAGTTCTTCAAAATTATTCAGTTGATTCAAGTTAATTTTTTTTTCTGTGCATTGGTCACTATCATAATGGTCATTAATATTAAGTTCCAGGAATAACATAGCAGTAAGTAGCTTCTGAGACTTTAATGCTTTTAGCTACATCATCAAGAGACGCAAAAAACTCCGAAGAATATTAGCAGGACTTATTTGCATGGCTCTCAATTAGGGAACTTGTACCTTCGGCGAGCTGATTTGTATCATTCGATCTCGTGTAGCGTGGGTTAGCCGATTATTTTTCGTAACTGGGACGTGGAAGCAAAGACAACCTTTGTAATCTGACAATCGACTGTATTTAATTTCATCTACTTAGCAATGTTTATTTATATAGAAGAGCATCAGATTTATAATTAGTGTTTCTTTTTTTTGATAATGGCCCGATTTTTTACATACTACGTCTTATTCTCATCTGAAAATTTAAAATTTTTAAAAACGTCATTTAAAATGACTAATAAAATTTAATAATATTTTAATAGCAGGATAGATATGACGTATTTTAAGAGCGGCCTTAAATTAGTAACTTAAAAAGGCAAAAATTTTAAATAAAGACGCATGATAAAATTATTTGAATAACGTGTTCGGTAGATCGGAGCTCGTTAGGTAAATATCGATTAGATCGGTTAATCATTGCAAAGTTGTGTAAGGTGTGTAAGGTGTATTATCGTTATTGCGCATGTGTGCGTGCGAATATATTTGAATGCAAGTGTCGCGTGGTTGGTGCGTGCTACTGCGCTTGAGCGAGTGCGCTGTAACCAATACAAAGATGTATCTCATAGCCAGTAAGTGTGCCAGCATCACCCACACATGGTGTATCGTTAGCTGACTCATGTATGGATACTTAACGCTTTAGAAATAGTGGGGGTGTTTTTTTATCTTCATCACACTTACTGTTAACTTCTTTCCATATTATTCGTCATCTCACTTTTTTCTTGTGGACCGACTTGCTTGTTCCATCTTTTTCTTTCTTGCTCGGTTGTTCACTCTCATCTGAGATCCTATACAAGTCAAACGCCTACACGTTGTAGTTGCAGCATCCACACTTTGACTTTGCTCCGCAGTCAAGCGCGTGCCTCCACGCGACCAACCACCACCAACCACTGGTTCGAGAACGTGAGACAACGCGAAGAGTGACAGAGTGAGCTTATACCTTGCAAATATACTCCAAGAGTATTAAGGATTATGGATAAATGTGAATGATAATCATACTGCCGATCTTATTTATTTGCCATATCATAATTGTTCCCTTCGTCGGCACACTAATTATCTTGTAATTTAATCAATTACTAAAAAAGTTATTACTTTTGAGCATGAAATTGCATGGTTAAAGTATAACTATTTGCATTTTATTTTGAATAATTTTAAGAGCAACAGCTAATATTAGGACTTAAATTGCCAATAATTTGCATACATTTGAGTCATTTTAACTATGCAAATTTCATGTCCAAAAAAATTTAATTTGATTATTTTTTTTATTCGATCATGAGACAAAAAAGTGATGATTGAAAATTTCTTTGAGTTTTATTATTATAAAGTGAAAACAGTGATAAAAAATTATTATTCGTAATTAATTTTTTTCCAATTTCTTTGGCAAGATTGCAATCAAATTCTACGAAATTTTACGACTTGTGGTTTCTGTTAGCTGATATGTTTTTTGCCCTACCTTGTTGTTCTTCGGTTTAGGAGCCACTGTATACTCTTAGATGATTTTTATCTGAAGAATAATGATTTTTAATTTTGTAACTGGCTTTAAAAAAAAAAAAAAAAAAAAAATTTTATCGAAAAATAAGAAACTAACGTGGGTGATTAATTTGGTTATTTATGTGTCTGGCGATGTTAATACATCTTGGATAAATTTATAATATTTTAATAATTACTCAATTATTTAATAAAAAAACTCGGTCTGTGCAATCGGTGAAAGTTAATTATACTTTTTAAAGCTATATTTTACATTGCTAGCATACATGTTAAACTAGATGAATAAAAAAATTCATCAAGCAAGTTCATTAGCATAAAGATACATTTTTTAAAAGTTTATTTACTCAGTAAAGATGGTATATAATAAAATATAATAATCAACTTTTTTTTTTATTTACGATATAAGCTTGGATTGGATTCGATTCATAAAGAAAGTTAAGAGCCGTTTCAATGGTCTGAAAGCTTTGATTAGATCAAACGATTTGACGTGTCAAATTTTAAATGAGCTGGCCTGGAAATTGTTTTATTTTGTGTCCTCGTTGTTAGGATTGAATAAAAATTTTACCTGAGTGTTTTTTGATAGTTTTAATTAGGTATTAGTGATTTTTAGTTTGTGAATAATTGCAATATAGAGTGAGTGGTTGAATCGATCATTATCAACGGGTAGTCTTAGTGATCACCGATCACGAATACTGCGTGTAGTGAAACGAGTGGATTGAATATTGACAAGACTTATTCTACGTCGGTGTGGGTAGAGGAATGGCGCCAACCTGTTGCTCAACAGAGTTGCGGACTACGTGTTCTTGTTTAAAGCCAAGTTGAACTGAATGCAATTTCTTGATTGACATCCGGAACCTCTAGCGATTGAGAGGAACCGCTAGCAATGTATTGGCTCGCTGTGATGCATTATGTTACTTGAGGGATAATTACTTATTGCCGTCTTTGATTACACGTTCTAAGTGGTTTGAGAAAAAAACGAAAATACATCAGCAACTTGAGGAACATCTCATTTTTCAAAAAAAAAATAATTTAAACTATTCATGACTTTGTTTGGAATTGTGTTGAAAAAATAATCAGCAAAATGGCTCGGTGGAGCATTGTTTTAATAATACTTTTGGGAATTGCTGGTAGTGTCTCCAGTACTACAAAAAAATTGTTTGAGTGTCGCGCTAATCTCAATGCGGCTTTAAAAAATGAGAGTGTATTCTTGACCAAGATTCATCAAGCGGATTATATCTTTACCGGAAAGATCAAGGAGTTGAGAGCGAATGAGCTTCACGTGAGGGTGAAACGTGCCATCAAAGGCAATCTTAATAGCACGATGATTCTTGTACTCAATGACACTTGTGAATCTTATCTGAGAAGAAGTTTTACTGGAATTTTTATGGCTCGTCGCATTCATAGTTCTGAAAATTCTCACAATTCTGGAAAAATTGCTATGAATTTTGGACCTATATCACTCACTTTGACGAATTTGGATAAAATAAATGCAGCTATTCGAGGTATGCATACAAATTATAAATGTTGAGTTAAAGTATCAACAAATTTTTTTACTGTTATAAAAATATGTTGGGTTGTAAATAGTCTGGAAATTTTTAAAGTTAAAAATTGTATTCATTTTTTATACAACGAATACGAGCAATTTTTAGTTAAAAATAAAAATTGTGTTTTTAGATTAAATATTAATTGTTTAAATTTAACAGAAATATTTCTGTTGCAGTAACATATTTTTTTTTTTTTTTTTATTACTGGCCATAAGTTGAAAAAGTTAATTAAATTTTTTTTTCTTGTAATTGACGAACAGTTTATGCTTAATAGCACGTGCCTTTAGTTAGCGATTTTTTATAAGTTAAATGTTCTGGTGTATACGAATATATATGCGAATGCAAATTAAATACGGGAGTTTGTCCGATGAAAATTAGTAAATATGTCAATGGCGATTCAAAAGGACGGTTGTGTAGCAAAGAAACCAGAGAAAAGGACGAAAACATAATTGATGCATTTCTACAAGCTATAAGAGAGAAAGAAAGCTTAAGATTTCACTTTATTCAGTCAGCGATAAATTACACTCGGGTTTTGCAGAAAAGAATATCAGTGCCAGTCGAGATCGTTTTAATTCGCCGACAGCGCTGAGCTGATGTCATCCAGAAGGTGTTGGTTACGCTGTTCGCCAACATGACACTTTTACCCGCCAGACACATTCGATCTTTTAATCTCGATATTTAAAAGCGTCTGATCAACAGCTTCGTTGCATTTTTTTTTCTTTTTGCAAAATCTTAGGTATCTCAACGTTTTATTTTCAGAGCTGAAGATTAAAATGTCAAATATATCAGAATATTTGCATAAAAATTTTTTTTTAGAGAAATATTCGTATTCACATAAAACATTTAACAAGTATTCATATTTTTATTGACTTTTCACATATATTTGTTATATAGGTCTATCTATTGTACTGTTTATGGGTAATCGTAATAGTACCGGTTCACAATATTGATAACCCTTGAAGAAAGAGAGAGATTCTGCATTACGACTGTACAGTCTACATACGACAATCGTGAGAAAGCTTTCATTTTGTGAATCTTTATAACTATAAAACTGATAAAGTATTACATGTTATTTGTGATTGTTAACTCTCATTATTTCATGATTTAATTTGATAGATAGAAAGAGTTTGATATTACTGTTTACAGTGTTTAGTTTTTTTTTTTAATCATGCTGAAAAAAAATTCTTGACTGGAGTGTAAATTTTCTTGGCTCAAGAAAATATTAAGGAAGATTGAAAATTTCTTGAATGAAGTCAAAGTTTCTTGAGTCAAGGAAATTTCTTCTTCTTTAGAATTTTCTTGGCACAATAAGTTTGTTTTTTCTGTGTAACTAAAATCCAAGAATTTTTAGATTTTCTATTTTATATTTTTTATTTAAGAATTTTATTTTTTCGATTAAATTTTTTCGGTGCATCAAAACCAATTTAAAATCTATGATTTCTGGGAATGTCACAATATTAATTATTAAACTAGCTGATAATTGAATCTTTATGAATGAGATATCACCCACATACCTGACATTAAAATTTTTACCACATAAAATAATTCTTACTTAATATTATTTTTAAATTAAACAATATGTCTCTGAAAATTATTAACAAGAGTTATAATTCATGATGAATTTTTAATGCATACACGTGCGTTGACCACAGAATTAGTGCGTAGTATCATAACGCATTGTACTGACTTGAGTCGTCAGAGTTAGAAAGGCTGGCCATAATACATGGCACTGCCCACGTAAAAAAGTTTCTCAGTGCGCTAAGCTTATATACTACGCAGGCTAGTGTGGACACACCCAAAGAGTGTGCATAATTGACCAGGTGTATTCATGCGTTAGACTTTCGTACATTTTTGTCCTCTACAATGCAGTGCACTATTTTTTTTTTCATCTATCCACGTTTAAATTAAATAAAAAATTTATTAATACACATGTAACCCAACGAGATTCTTATTCTATTAACGCCTATCTTCCTTCGCAGGGTGGACATCAATAACCGATAATTATTGATGTCTCGACACTATCGATTGCAGTAACCAGGGTTTAAAAGATGTAGATATTTAAAAAAATTGTTATGGAGTGCTTTGATGGTTATCGCAGAAATCCGAGGGCAGAGAGCACAGCCTCGATTTGCTGATGAGTGGGCGAGAGGATTGATCTTGTTTCGACGTACATATATATGTATAATCCTTCTTATAACGATCTGAGAAAATTAATCCTTTAAACTTGCCTTTTTTGATGCCTTAAAAAGCCGAAGTCATTTCTGATGTTCGGTCAGCATCAAATGTTCTTTGAATGTATTATATATAACTTTAAATCAATATTCATCGTACATTTTTTATGATTTACATAATATATTTTTATTTGTATCTACTTAGCTAGATAAAATAATTTTTAAATAAAATTCTGTACAGCAGATACAAATAACAAAGCAACATATTTTAACTTGACTTTACTTCAGAAATCATTATAATTAATATTTGAGAAACATCTCTCAAGTGTATATTATTTTTCACTGGCTTCCTATTTTATTTTCGAAGATTATATGTTAATTAATATTTTTGTGAATAAATAAAATTTATTGATATTTTCGAAGTTGCTTCAAAAGATTTCAATTTTGAGACACTAGGTTACGCCAGAAAATCCTCGATATATTTTTATGTATGTTAAATGTACGTTAATTTTTTCCGTGAGGGTAAGAATGTTTTTAATAATTTTTTCTTGCACTCTGTTAGACAAATATTAGTATCTCTGTTACATTTGTCCAATAAATGGAAACTTGGGGAATGTGTCGCTCCCCATAAATAAGTGGAAATAGTCGTAATGAAAAAAAAATCTATTGAAAAACGAAACACTTATAATATATCTATATATAAATAAATTTGTTGGTAAAAGCGTATATAAACGTTTATTTATATACTTGCCAGTGATTCAAAGTGATTTTTAAAGTTTACTCTTATTAATCGTTTATTCAATTGACACTCGTAAAAATTTTCGATATGCCGACTTTGGAAGTTGTTATCGGTGTAATTGCAATTTATAACAACGTATATCAACGTGTCTTCATCATTTGTCTCATCATAAAGCTTTCTTTAGCGCAAACGGCAAAGTTGCTGTACTCGTGGTCTGTTGTACTCGGGTGTTATACTTTAGTCCTCACATTCATCTTTAGCGATCGCTTGTGAGAGTTGTAACTGCAGATAGGTGGCTGATTGCAAGAGACCGAGTCCAATGCGACGCATATTAAGCACGCTTTGAAACTGAGGTATTAAAAAATTTTCACCTTCGAGTAGACGCAGTCTGTTTTGCATTTCAAATTGTTCTGTTTAACTTGTTTTATTTTTTTTAGTTTTAATGTGTATAGTATTTGCTTCAATGCCTGTCGTTATCTCCGAGCCATTAGTACATACATAATGTTAAACACTTTACACTGGATTGCTGTCTTTTCCCAATGCTTTAATAAAAACAAATATTAAAATAAATTAAGTGGTACTAATGGTATCTTATTTTACTAAATAAATTTTTAAAAAATAATGTCGCATTAACTTTAAATTAAATTGAATTAAAGTATGAAGTTTCCTTCACCTGCCATCCTATTATTCTACTGTCAACTATTTTGGTAGCTCTCTTGAGCCATAATAAAAATAGTGAGATCTATCTCTCATGGGGGCAATGTAAATATAACTTTCGGTTAAAAACTTTAAATACATTGTGCTAGTTTTAGTTATATAAATTATTGGGATTATTTTTTAAGCCACATATCCTCAGTAATTATTCTTAAGATAATAAATATGCGGATTACATTATTTAATAAGATTTGAATTTCGTTCTGGAACTTTTAACACTACTGAAATATATTCTAATAAAATTTTTTAGTTATTTAAAATTTCGTATAAAAATTGGAAACTTCGGTAATTGCTTCGGAGTCAAGACCACCCTGCTTAAAGCCATAAAAAATCGAAAAATATACATATCTTGATTTTTTTTAAAATTATTTACGTTCACTGTGCATTAATAAAAAATAGTCGAAATAACCTTTTCAATTAATTTTGGAGCTTTTAATGTTAAAAAAAACTGAATTTTTACCGAGAGTCATCAATAATAAAAATTATTTACATTTTCAACTTTTTGAATTTTTATGATAAAAAAAAAATTTTTTTTCAAGTCAAAAAATTTTCATTTTTGAAAAACAAAATAAAATTATTTAAATTAAGGAATTAAAAGATAAAATAAATAGTAGAAAACTTAAATAATTCAATTATTTACCTGTCATAAGTGTAAAAGCATATTTTTAATATATTAAAATCGACATATGGAATTCTGAAGTAAGTCTTCGCCATTTTCTTTAGAAACTTATAAAGAATCACTTAATTTAAACTTACAAATATTTTATTTTCTCTTAATATTTTATTGAAATGATTTTGAATCAATATTGATAAATAATAATTTGATAGTTAGTCTAAACTCAACTTGATTGAAAGATATAACATTCTAATTAAGTTGTCTAGTAAGCATGTATGATGTATATCGATTAGACACATTTATGGTGTTTCAATATTTACCAGTAAAAGATATTTTATTGTTTATCTTGATATTGTTATATTTTTTTTCTAATATTTCATTGTGTCAGTTACTTTTCTAAGGCTTAAGAACTAAATGATGCGGGCACGTTTCTATTCTTATCAGTTTAGCTCATTTATTTTTTTGTTGGCACATAAATAAAATTTTTTACTCAGTAGATTAAAGATTTTTGATTAAAAGTTAACAAGAAAAAAAAATACAGACGTTACCAAGACGTTCAATGGTTTTAAGAATGTCTCATATTTGTCTTCTCTCAGAAACCATAAAGAGGCTATTGAAGTTATGTCAGTGCTTATATTGTTATTATTATTTTAGATCCGTAAAAAAATTGACGCTGAAAAAAACTTTTTAGTTTTTAAAAAATAATTTTAAATTTAATAAAAGAAAACAAAATCTCTCATCTAAATTTTTAATTATTTGCATAAGTTCATCAGATTTAAAATCTAGAAATAAAAATACTTGAAGGGTATTTGAATTCTTATTAATTAAAACCCGAAAGGATCTATTTAGAAGCGATGATTTTGTTTGTAACGGGCTTAAAAAGAATACACAGGTTGATGAATTAGTTTTAATTAATTTTATGTAGAGGATACATAAATTTTAGAGTTCTATAATTGAATCGTTGTATTACAATGAGCCTAAAGCTAAACATTTAAATAACCTGTCATTATTTTAATGATGAGGATCAAGATTGAGTTAGATGGTTTTAATTAGGTTATGCTTAAAGATTTTTGCTTCTTATCGGGACATTTGATAATCACGAAAGTATTCTACAATATAGCCGATTAATTTTGAATTGCATTAATTTTAGAATTAAATTATGAATCAAGATAATATTGATAAGTAATATCTATATATTTTAATCACATTTTATTGGTTTTAAAAAATTTAAAATAACATTAAAATGTCAACAAATCATAAAAAGACGAATAAACTATTGACTGTTGAATGTCTGCAACAAGCGTTCCGACCACAGAAAATATTTAAATTCATACTTTATAGGCTTGAGTTCAAGAAATAGGACGCTATATCCATATAAGTTATAGCAATTAGTTATTGTCAAACTGAACAAAGAACTGTCTTTAATCAGTAGACGTCGCATCATAATCATAATAAATGTTTGAAATTCCCGACTCATTTAAATTTTAACATTTTTTTTTTTAAGTAATACAATGTATATACTTAACAAAACTCTCAACATTAAATTTTAAAATCTATACAGTTTTAAATTTTTATTTGCGAGGTAGTGAAATATTTTTATTTGAAATCAGACTTGCTGATAAAAAAATAAAAATTACGTTCCGTTCAAAAAATGAAAATGTCTTTCCAAATTTTTCATTGAAGAACAATAAAAAATGTTTACAAAATAATAACTGTATGAGACTAACGCTATCGTTTTATAAAATTTTAGTAAATAAATCTATTGTATTCTTATTGATACGGCCAATAGATTCTCCACTTAGCGTTAAATGGTTTCTAATACCTGAGACTTGAACAAAGACTTGTATGAAGGTGGAATTTCGTTGAATCGAGAAATCAATTGTAAGACAGCGGGAGAGATGTGATGATCGTGATAAAATCAGAAAAGGACCTCAGTCCAACAAAACTTTAGTGTGAGGGCGTCTTTCAGATACACTTGGGGCGTCCCGAAACTCGTACAAAGGCGGTGGCTCATTTGCATTAAAAGCCCGTGTTGCGCATTTAAGTGGCTACGTTTAATTTATGGAAAATAAATTTTAGTAAAATCAACCCCTCTAATAATACCAGTTACATATAATGCCGCCTATTTTCTGTAATTTACTGACTGTATAATAAATGGATTTTATTTTTTTTATAAGCATATAAATCTGTACACTAATGTAATCAATGCAATATAAAGCAATACAGGTAATTATAATTGTAAGAGAAGGTGTAACTAATTCTAATTTAAATGCATCTGGGAAAAAATTTTTTCATGAAATTTTTAATGATTTCATAAAATTTAATTGCTGAGTTGTCCTGAAATTTTATGCAATTTCGTTAAGTTATGTAAAATTTTATAGCAGCAATACTTTTTGTTCTTAATAAGAGTCCTATAAAATTTATGAAATTGTATAAAATTTTATTATTATAATTTTACGATATTTTATAGAATTTTACAAAATTTAGGTGCTGCTATTTTACTATTAAATATAATTTTATTAAAAAAATACTTTAAGATCTCTATAATAATTTTGTAAAATTCAATAAGTTCTTATAGAGTATTATAAAATTTGATAAAAACATTTTTTCCCATATATGTATTCTATGCAGGAGGTATATTGTTACGTATGGATAATTTATGAAGTATAAATCCAAGAAAACACAACCCCTAACAAATTTGACCACACCCTATCACGCCTGTCACGGTGGCCATACCAAACCTTTGCCCTTTTTTTTTGTTCCTGAATTTTTTTTTTTTTTTAATTTATAAAATTCCTTTTTCTTCTTCTTTTTCTTCTTGCTGCAGCCCTTTTATTTTGTCTTGCTTCTTGTTCTTCACCCGCTCCTTGCTCCTTGTGAGTAAGCAAACGGGATTATTAAAGTATCTTGGAGCAGCAGAACAGAAAGAAGAAAAAAACAATTGGAAACAGAAATAATAAAAGAAGAAGGCGACTATAACTGAGCCATTTGTTGGGTGAATCGATTCTCGACTTTCAAAGCCTTTCAACTTAACTCTGCTAGTTTTTTTACGCTATTAATTGTCTTACATGTTTTCTTTATCTTTTCCCTTTACCTTGGAATTCCAATTCTCATTTTCATTATCTGTTTGTATTTTTCTAGCATTATTAATAACATATATGTATAATTTCTTTCCACGATTAAATTGCATTTCTAGTATTTCCACATATGAATCCACGAAGCATTAGACTTTTAGTATTCTTGCAAGGACATAAGTTAGTTATTTTATTTTTTATTTAATCGTATTCTTCTCAATATTTTTTCTATTATATTAGCATGAATCTTCTAAGAAACACCGATGTATTTATTGTCTTGATCAATACATCTATTTTGTTTTCTGCCACACCTTCTTAAAGGGCCTATGTCTCAAACAAACCATTCGTGAGATTTATAATTATTTTTTGAATATATACATTCTCAGCGTTTCTTTTTTTATCCATATTATGGGCTTGGATCGCGGCATCTTCATTTAATGCAACGATCATCAATTATTAAAGGTTGAGCTAGGAACGAGCGTCAACGGTGCATGGTAAAAAAAAAATTAATATGCCCAGAATTATTATACATAATGAACATCGAACCATCCAGATGAGAAGCGAGAAATTGTTGGGATGTTCTTGGTTGATGGAGTTCGATGCCTGAATTTTGAGTATGTCGTTGATTAATGTATAATAATATTATTAGAATATTTAAGTTCATGCTAAAATATAAATTGATGGTATTTCTTTCCGGACATTTCGTTTGTTAAATAATTTTATATCACAGTACATTTACAATATCTATCATTAAAATTTTTGAAAGTACATTTTTGAAAATTATAGTTTTTTTTTGTTATTTTTTCAACAATTGTTTATTTTCTAAATTATCTTATTTCGAAAAACTTTGAGAAAAAAAAGTGATAAAAATAATAATTTCTTTCTAATTATACCAAGCAAAATTGAATTAAAAAATAACAATATCAAATACTTACTACTGAAATTTTAACACAAATTTATTATCAAGACATGACCAATAACGAAAAATTTTTTACTGTCTGAATCAGTATTGTTAAATTTTGAGGACTATAAATTTAACATAATGAAACAGCAATCCAAAGATGTTTTCGGAGAATTAGGATGAGATTCTGTAATTACTGTCGATCAATCGTCGTATCAAGTTACAATATTTTCACAGTGACGCAATGTTAGATGGTGTTTCAATATATCTTCGTTTAGCATATAATACCATACAATATATACCTGAGTGTTTATATTTATTTTTCTCACACGCTACAAGATGTAGGCGGGTTTTGTGTTGTTTTCGGGCGTCATGGTACATTATGGATTCGTCGTAAATTTTATATTAAGTCTTGGACTCAACGGCCAGAGGCTTTTAATGACACTTATCGGTACATATATACACAATGTACCTACATATTTTTATTTTTTGGACACCTGGGTGGTATTTGATCATGTTTTGGCAATCATAAATATGGATCCCATTATTTATTTTTCCAAACTGAATTTATGCTACACAAAGTGTCATCAAAATGTCATTGGTATAATTTGATCATCAACGTTTCATGTTTTGTTATTTCACGTCGTGTTATACTTAATTAATCTTTCAAAGTAAAAGATCACTCGTACAAATCGAATTTTATTGACTTATGAAGATATGACGATGTAAAACATTGATAATATATAAAGTAACCAATGCATTCCTACCAGTAGTACATGCAGTACATTTGTACACATATAAACATTCGATGATTCAGCATTGTGACTATGAAAACAGCTACAACGTTATTTGATTTTTTGAGTGCTCACTAAGAGCTTAAAAGTGTTGTTTATGTGTTCGTATGAGTACCTTGATGTCTTTTAAGAAAGTTAGTGTGTAAAGCAGAGACAGGTAAATGATAAAATAAAATGAGTACCAGTTTTTCAAGGTTTTTTTTAGCAATAAATTGCCTTCACCGAATCATCTTTGTTAGTTAATATGTTATTTTTAAAATAGCCGAATGTAACTCTAAAAATTATTATTAACAGTTCAATCACATCGTAATTATTAGACAATTATAAAACCCTCTAATAGATATTATATCTAAAAAAAATAATGTTCGGCACATTAATATTATGCAAAGTATATAATAATTATGTGTGTAACTGTGATATGATAATGCTATTATATTGTTTTTTATTTTATCAGAGCAAGTGAAACGCATCATCTTTTTGTTTATACAAACGAATGTATAAGCAAGAAGAAATAATATAATTCCATATATTATATTGTATTCGTATATGATTAACGTCATGTTTTTACCATAATAAATATTAGCCAGATAATTTTACGTGAATTTATGAGTGATATTAGTTAGCATGGACGTTAAAAAAAACGAATATTACTTTCCCGCGGGCGTCTTGTATACTCTATGCATGAAGAAGATTACATCTGGTACGATCGGTAGCCATCAGAAGATGAAGCATAGATCATATCGATAGTGCTCAGGGTGATAGAAACAGCTTTGCATCTATAACTATTGACTGTTATCGATGGATAGATCGCATTCTGGATATATGTAAGTTATGAAGTATTTACTTTAATTTGAGAACTCGATGCGTTTTATAGCGATATTATAAAGGCAGTAAAAAAAAACGCGATTAGTGTTTTTTTGGTAGTATTGGTGAGAAAAATTTTCTGGATAATTTTATAAATAAATTTTTTTCAATTCAATTGACCTATAATTTGTGAAAAAGTCTTAAATTTTTAAATTTTTGATCAACTGGACAGAATTAAAATTATTTATTGTGACGGACTTCTTAAGAAGTAATTTTAATTCAATTATTTGAATTATGTTTCACTAAAACTTACTGCTGTAAATATCAGTATCGAAATACAACCTCATTTCTAGCATAACAGACTGACAGACTTAATTAATTGACTGGTACACACAATTCAACTTCTGCAGGTGCCATTTATATGGGTTTCTCTTTTTTCGCGATATTTATCAGTTGAGTCAAACCATAATCCGCCAGAAAAAATTTCACTGTGGCGCCTATATTCACGACAATTATTATTATTATTGTTATTCAAGCGTGAGAAAAAAATTTTTATCAATAATTATCTGCTACAATTTTTTTTTAGTAAAAAAAATTACATGGTATAAATATTTTTAATATACTTACTAAGTAATTTAATTTAGAGATCACAGTGTATCTTTTTTTATTTACTGTTACTAACACGACCAAGCAAAATTGAATCAACAAAAAAAACAGCGATAATGCAGAACTTTTTTGGCAATATCATTTTATATACGGAGATTTTTTTAATATAAATTTAATTTTAAACAATTTTCTGGTATGATTTTTAATTTTATGGACCTCTTTTTATTTTTCATAGCAATTAATTTAAATTGATTTTTTTAAATGGTACACAGAAATTTCTTCAAGTATTACAATGAAGAAAAATATAAATAAGTGAACTATTTATATTACAGAAATGATGTAGAAGTTTTATCTCAATTTTTAACATTGATAATAATAATAATCATTATTAATTCAAACTCCCGTCGAAATTGACCAATAATCAATGAAAAGGTATCTCCCTAAAGAGATCATTAAAATACTTTGCTCGCGGAAGAGACGGAAGAAAAGATGTCGCTGGAATGTAAGCAAGAAAAGTGTTTATACTGATGAAATTCCTGAATAATGAAGCCGTTTTTGACGCTGGATATATATGTTGTTGAATATTCAGCCAGTGAGTCTAGTAATCAATTCAAAATATCACTTTACTACTTTAGAGCCCACGATAATTATTATAATATTCGTTTTCCATTATAATATGTTAAGATATTAATGGCAACTACCGTTTTTTCTCTATTTTACTGTTGTAATTATTATCATCATCGGCCAGAATATAATTTACAAATATTTCTTACGCTATTATGGCAAAAATAAATTACACATTTAATTGCGGAGTACAATAAAAAAAAAAAAAAAAGATCAAAGAGAAGTTTTTTTAATTTTTGCACAGATAATCAATTCCTATAACTATTTTTATCGAAATATATTCAAAATATTTGAAAAGAAAAAATTTTGAACATGTCAGTAATTTAATAAATTTAAAGTAAAGTTTCTCATACTGAAATACGTTTTATCGCATTGAATAAGGTTTCCAATAAAAGTTATCGGAAGTTGTAAGAAAATTTTATTCTATAGAGACTCGACAATTTTCAATCTATTTTTTCTTGCTCCGACAAAAACAAAATTAAATTTGAGAAAATAAGTTTTAAGTTGCCATTAGTTACTAGATATAGTCGGGAGTAATGAAGATTTTCATATGCACGTTAAACCAGTTCCATGAGTTTGCTCGAACGGCTAAATATTTTTTTAATTTCTTTCTGTTGACTTATATAGATATAATATTTAATATATATTATAAACCATGGTATGTTTAGTTATTTATTGCACATTATATCCTTTCGTCAAACACTTTTTGAAATTTATAAAACATTAAAAAATACAACAAGTATCATTAATTTTTAAAATATTAATATGTAATATGGTATATTATTTAAACTGATATTTTCTATCTTCATCTATATTCATAATAACGTCACTTCAATATAATCCAAGGTGATTGGTGGCTACAGGAAAAGGATTTATGCCTACACGATTTCTTGTCTTTCTTTATATCACGTTTCAACAATATAAAATTCTTGGCATTAATGCACCGACATTGTCAAAGTGTTTGACCAAGCAGCATCTTTTGTGTTCTTGGAAATAACTGAACAAACAAGTCTTCACTCTCGAATTAATAATCCACTTGAGCTTGGAATTTTAACCATTTAGACTGCGACTAAAAATTTTAAGTAACAAATTTTATTTTCATTGCAACATCGTAACATATTTCAAATTGTAAATAATGGTTAAGTATCATAGCAAAAAAGAAACAAAAAAATTGTGAAATATATTTTCAAACTTTTTTAACTGTATGTGCGATGCATTGACTAAAGCCAACGAAAGAGGTAAAAAAAAATTCTCACTGCACAAATGAATTTAATTTAATGTAAAAAAGTTACATCGTTCGGACTGAAACACAAATTAAATCGAGCGGTATTGCATACACATATACGTGTTAGTTTTACAAACTAAAAGAACATTACGAGTGTTTATAGTTCACATGCAAATCCAATGTACTACATTACGTTTTGTCAAAAAAGGAATAAAAAAAAAACGTATAAATTCACCGTAGTTTTGAATTCATGTCATAAAATATAAATATCCTTTACACGAATGTATAATGTAGGACCTAAATGCATTGACCATTTAATCGTGTATAAATAAGGGGAAGGTATGTACTAAATATAACGCAAGGCAGTGCCTATTCAGAAAATCAGTATATTTTTAAGTTTTTATTATTAAAATTATAAAAAAAAAACGTATGGAAATTTCTTAAGAATTTTTTGAGGTGCAAAAGCATTAATTTACTTGAAGGTATTTTAAAAAGCAAAATATTTGAGTAGTAAAGCGGGATAATATTTAAATTTAATCATCACATGGAGCAAGTCTTTTGTTTGTCCGGTATAATATGGTATACGAAAAATATGATTGACGACGACGCCACGGTCGTGTAATTATTGTTATTATCGTAATCGGACGAAGACATTTAATCGTACCCAGATACAGAGTTGGCTCTCATCCTCAGCTCTCTTGATTCGCGGAGAAGATGCGTCGAACGGTTATAGTCTATCTTTAAGAGAAACCAAGTCTGACATTCACTTCACGCCATGTATACTTACGCTCGCAGGTTCTTCATATTTACCACGACATTGGTGAACATACACAACTTAACAGCACACGGTTAATTGCCATCACTCATTTACATAGCAAGCTTGCTCCTGCTAAGACTACTACTGATCACTTTAGTTTATCCAAGAACAAGTGGAACACTTTTTGATCTTCTTTCTTATATTATTTTTTATTTACTCGAAATAAAAAATATCAAGCCTTAAATTTAAAAGAAGTAGTAATGGCTTTTATTAAACGGATCGGAATAGCAAATGAGATCCAGCTTCCAATCGGCTTTTTCAAAGGCCTCTAAGTGGCTAGAAGAAAGGAGGTGGATCCTGAAAATAAAAAACTCTTCAAGCAATAACGACATGGGCGTACCTTATTAATTGATACCTAATAATTATGCTTCAATTTTTTTATTATATATAATCTTGAAAAATATTTCACGCTATATACATTGTTCTTACAGAGACATTAATTGTAAAATATTTATCGGTTCAAGAAGAATTAGTTGTATCATTTTTTATATATTTAATTCAATACTTTATTGATTGAAGCTAGAACTACAATAAATTGTAAAATTTTTTGTAAAGTAATTTGAGCCGAAAAAAATTGAATGCTTTATTAATGTAATAAATATTTAAAATAAGAAAGTTTATAATGTAATTCATTTAAAATAACATATTTAAGTGTTGCTTCGAACAAGTAATTTAGTTACTCGAAAAAAAAAAAAAAAAAAAAAAAAAAAAAAAAAATATTTTTATCTCTTAGTGTATGATAATATTATGATGATAAGTATGTGAAACCATGATGAAATCATCACATCAAGTAGCTTCCGATTTTTCTTCAGCTACATCGTCGGAACGTGTTTGTCTATACGCAAATAACAAGAGAAACCCGGTGTAACGTCTGTTAACACGTGAAGCATGTGAGACAAGTATAGAGCTCATTTGCATTCTATAATTTTCTTAATTACTCCTGAAACGGGATATTCGAGTGACCGTTAAAGATGGTGACAGAGGACTGCGTAATATGTAAAACTCCTGTATAAGAATAAATTTCAATCATCTCTCCATTAAAAATAAATTTTTTATTTATTTTATAATCATAAATCATGATCAATAACAAATGAAATTATTTATTAAAACATGATATTACTGTCATTTTGAGACATGTTGATAGTTGATATCAATATAAGATTCACCAGTGGTTGTAAAATGGTACTATGTTGCAAATAAAATTAAATTGAGCAAGTGATTAGTGGATTTAATGACATGACTACGCGATGAATACGAGCATGTTAAAAGAAGCAATATGAATGAATTTGCTTGGTTTAACAGCGGCTTTATATAAACTTTCTTAAATGAACTTTATATTATATACGAATTACGAGGAAATCATTTATACACAGGTTTATACAAGCAAAGCGTGGCTTAATTTGATTCAATTAATTCACATTGCAAACGTTTACACCACGTCTAATTAAAATCAACCTGAAAAGCGAGAGCATCAACTCAAGATGATATAATTAGCTAATGATCTTGTTAGATATTTTTACACTTATTAGACATCTATAAATGATCTAAATTTTTTAATGTGGTTTGAAGATAAATAATGCAATCAATGGGTAAGTTACGAAGACAAAAAAATATGGGAACTGTTTCATGTGTTTTAATGAACCAATTCGAAACATAATGGGAAATTTCTAATTTTTGATGATTTGATTTTTATAGGATCTAAAAAATTTAACTTTCACATATTTATTGTATTAGTCATTTGCTGTCGTGGTTAGTATGATTTAATCAACATGTGACGTCAGTGAAATGGCGCAATATGAAGCTGTTGTAGGTGTATAAGGAATTATTGTAATTTTATTACGAATATCTATTTTTTTCTCCAATTTATAAATTTAATGGCAAAAAAAAAAAACTTTCAAAATCTTTCAATATTATCTGTAAGCTCGAGAAAAAATTTTTTCATGAAATTTTATAAAATTTCACAAAATTTTATGAAAATTAATTTTTTTTTTTTTTTTTTGTATAAATCGTCTTGATATTTCAATCAGCCGTTTTAGCATTACTAAGAATGCACTGAAAAAAATAATATATGAAATATTTTGACACGTTATGTTTTCTTTTATGACCCAGTAAATGCGGGGATAAAAAAAAATAACAACTATGCGCATCAATTGATGTTAATGTATACGAAGCCCACTTATTATCGAAGTTGCATGTCGTGTAGAGTGTGGAGCGCATTATATTTACGATACGAATCTTGACACGCAAATGCGCCTCTTCAATATTTTAAAGGACACCATTCAATCATGAGTCATGATTTTAATTATTCTACATTTAAATATCTGTAGACTCTTATGCACAAGTAAATAATTCCACTCGTGAGAGAGAGAGAGAGAAAAATGAAATAATTAAAATCATTATCTATTATCAAATAAAATTAATAACCATCATGAGTACTTAAAGGAATACGCATATCACAGTTGTGTGAATATATGGAATTCGTTGGATGATTTGCATTTATGATAAGAAGTTAATCCACGGTGACGCTATTCTTATCTTCAAACTTAAAGTACTCATACATTATAATTATGTGGATACATTATATCCACGTGGTATAGATTTCATGGTGTCATTACTCTTGGGTCCATTAAAGTGGCATAAAATTGCGATCACTGGGACCACACCTGGCGAGTGACTTAAATGATAGTTTCCGTTATCTCAAGAGAAACTACCTCACTGAATCAATTTGTATGCTAAAGATTCATGAGCTTTTTCGATTTATTTTTTTCATTATGTGTTTGTGTGCGCAATACTTAACACGCTTATAAGTAAAAAGACGCAAGTTACTTTCATATATTGCACTATTAAAAAAATTAGGAAAAAGATTGACCCTAAATAAACTTAAGTCTTGTATCGCAGATGATTTAATTGACCTCATCTAAAGGAATTCAATTTCAAAGCAAATAAAAAAAAAAAAATCGCTGGTTTTTAGAACATTTTTCAGACTACAAATGATAACGAATAAGGTGAAGGCTGGTATATACTCTCACGAACCGCGTTAAAATGGGCTCGTAAGAACGTCAAACGCGATAATTAGACGCGTGCAGCAGTATGATTTAGCACCATAAGTTGTAGCTGTAAAGAATCGTCGCGGATAAATCTTTAAGCGTGAGTCTCTCAGGGTCGTAGAAGGACCTCATGCTCCAAGCTGTTAAGTATATAATAGCGATACATCAAAACTACATGCTACTGAAGATTGAAGACGAGCCACTACTTTGACTGAAAATCACATTATTGTATGCTAGATGTGTTTTATAATCTATGCGCATTAGCATCTACAGCCTTATGGCTTTGAGTTGGGGCATTAACTCAGTTATGTGGAATAATTTTTCTCTTCAACGTATATAATTATTATTTTAATTGACACTTTGATAAAAAATTTATTTTATGACCGATTAATCATATAAAAAAAAAGGAATTTTACTATTGTTGATAATTTATGAGAAAAAAGGCAAAATTGATGAAATTGTAATAACACAATTGTGTAAATGTAAGTTTTATTTTGGATCACATAATATGTATTTGTTAAACGATTTGAAATCACATTAAGCATAGTAACGACGAAATATAGGTGTAGAACGATAAAGATAAAAAATTTATTTTCTTCATTCGTGTTTTTGTTTTTTAAATGAGGGCATGTAGAGATACGTATCTTTAAGTTAGTTTTACGACTTCAATCTTTTTACTGAGACTGCATATGCTATCACAACATTTTTTATTTTTCATCCCAAATAACGCCTACGCTTTTGAAAGAAAAGACATGTTTTAAGGATTGTGAACTTACTGAATATATATACGTATATTTTATATATTTGATACATTTATTTTGGATATGATTAAGAATTCCGATACTGATATTTCTCAGTAATTAAATTGTAATTGAATTACAGGAGTTTTAATGCTTTAAAGATAAAAAAAAAATTTTTTTGCTTTGAAGATAAATTCAAAAATATAAAAAAACTTCAGCTATATATGATTATGATTGCTTTTTATTTGATACTGAGTAAATTTTGGCACATAAGTCAACGAAAGCTAAAAGTTAAATCTCATCTATTTATCAGCTTAAAAAAAAAATGAGCAAAGATAAAGAAAACTTTATTTTAAATTTGAAGTGTGAATTTTATTTTAAAAAATAAGATTAAAGCTCATGGTGCGTAACAGTAAAATTAATAATTCAAAGTATCTATTAGCGAGCATTAGTGAAGAAATTCAGGAAGACTGGATTATCGTGCCACTCATCCGTTGTAGATTTAAACTACTTAACTCTGCTCTCTTGTATTTCTCACGAGACTACTTAAATCTAAAGCTTGAACTTGTTTTTCTTTTTGTGAGATTAAAGTTATATCCTATCATAATTCTGATCTGTCGGGGAAATAATAATTTATTGTATTTGTTATTTCGGATGTAATTATTATTTCAATTGATTTCAACAGATGATACGCGGAAAGAAAAATATATTTGAAATTGCTCCATAAAAAACCCTCCAAACAAAAGTTTGTCATTTCCCGGCGGTAGCGTTGCAAATTACTGGATCCTGTCTCTTCTACTTTAAAATAGAAATTGTAATAGGAATTTAAATTAGAAGTGCTTCTTTCCTAAACAATAAAAATTCCGAGCCTAATTATGACTGAACTATTAATTTAAGGTCTTATTACCTCCTAAAACTATGGAAAGAAATATCGAATTCTAGTTTATCTTTGCATGGCATAACATTTCGTATGCGAGGTGAAGAAAGTTGTTATATTATCCACTGATCTTACTTTACACCATAAGATAATGCAGTTGTCTGTACTATTGTCATTGAACTTGACAGTGTATGGTTAAATTTGTAACTATTTAGTAACTTATTAGAACTAGTTAGTAATTTTAACTTTTTGCAATTGTTTATTTTGCAATTTTTAGTATAACTTTGGAATTATTTGTCGAGTTATTTTTCAAGGAATGAATAATTTCATTCTGCTCAGAAAATACCATCAAAGTTTTTAAAAAAATTATCTTTTAACACAACTACTAGATTTTCGAGCTCGAAAAGCTTGAAACTTTTAAGCTTTTAAGTTAAAAGCTCAAAATGGCAAATTCCAGGGACAGCTAGCAGGTTCAATCGTTTTTAAGATTTTTTAAAAATATTTTCGATTGGTTTTGGAGATCAAAAAACACTCACATTGAAATTAAATTACACAAACCATGTACTTGACATAAAAATTGGAGATGAAAATTATTTATGAAAGCAGACGTTCATGAAACATACGATAAATGTATAATTTGTGTACGAATCGTTGTAAAACTGTTTTTGACTGATAACAATTTGTTGACAATTTTCAATTACTTTGACGTCATGAAGCACGTTTCATTATAAATAAAACAATAAATTTGTTCGATTCGAATCGCTGAGTGAAAAGAATAAATATAATACATTGAAAAATATATCACGATTTAACCAGAAATTCTTCACACTTATAAAATAAAAATTCGATGATGATGACAATGATGAATAAGCTTTTAAAATGTCATTTGAATTGCTTGTGTTTAAGTTAAAATAATTGTTTGAATAATCTACTGGTACCGATTTAACTTCGATTTCTTTTCTACAAAAATTAAAATATTTTGCGGATGATTAGAATAAAATCTATAAACGTTTCGCTGACATCGAGTTCAAATATTCATTTCTCAATTCACAATTAAAAAAGACAATTCTATTACAGAATTTCCGCTTGCATAATTTTCAGTGGTGAATGATAATATCTTAAGCATCTATATTTTACGGAATATTCCGGAAAATTTGAGGTCCTCTCAAATGACAAAGCCTTCTCTATACCTTGACATCTTATGATAGTGATAATAGATTAGTTTGCATAAGTAAATTATAGAGGCCATTAAAGCTGTAAAATCACCTGATACCACAGAAAGAATACATCTACGTAGTGTACAAAAATTTAGATATCATAACTTTACTTTGCCAAAATTTAAATAATTTTTAACCGTGTATCTTAATTGTACCGATTTTCAGATTATTTTTGCTTTTTGTTGCCTCACAATATTAAATTAAATATATTGATATATTCAAAGATATAAAATATTTATTGAAGAAAGCAAACTGACGTCAAAGCTATTCTTAAATTGTTCAATCGCAGCGCATTTGAGCAATAAACTATAATAAACTCATATAGATTTTTACTAAATCAATAACTGGTGGACTTTCAAAATAGAAGTATACTGATTTTTTATAAATTTGTCTTCATTTCTATTATGGAATGGAGTTTTCTCTGCATCAATAATAAATTAATATTCTCTTGATTAATAAATGACAGACAATGAAATTTATTGAACCAGTAAAAAAATAAATGCAGATTTGGATTTTGGAGTCTGATTTTCACAATTCCAGATTTCGACACTTTGAGATTCTGGGAAGCTATTTTTACAATGATCCTTTTATGTGTAATGTGATTTTAAGCACTCTTAGCTGAGGTTTCTGGCACCGGGAATGAATTTTATTAAATTTAGATTTTATAAAAATTAAAATTGAAATTTTCCCTAAAATTTAAAAAAATTTCAAACCTAAAATAAAAAAAAAATATATTTTCTTAAGAAATGTGCAGAATATTTTAATAAAATATTTTTTAAAATAACTTTAGACTAGTGTGCCGATTAGTTTAAAATTTTGAAATCAGTTGATGAAAAATTAAATAAAAAAAACTACTTTATTGATAATATACAGCGTTCGCTTCTACTTTAATAATATTATCTCTGTAAAAAGACATAATTCTTGAGTGCATAACGTAAGAATCCCTTTTCATTGAAAATTACTTTGAGAATTACCTTAGACGGCGGTTTTATGCACATTAGCTCATTAATAAAATCTTATCAAAGTCACGGGCATTCATCGATCATAGATATTCATTTACCCCTGTTATTTTCGTACTTTTCAGTGTAAGAGCAATATGCTTGTCATACTTCTCATAGCTTTATAACGATGGTCGTCTATCCTCACGACGATCCATCTTATAAATTATCGATCAAATCTTTTTTGTGAGTTATATTCTAGGCGCATGTTTCACTTCCATCTATTCCACTTCTATGACATACCGATGTCTTGCCTTATACATTATATTATATTCTCGTCAAATACAATGTAACCAATATGTTGGTTGGTATTGTTGTCGAGGTAGACATTTTAAGTCTGACGAGCAAGTCGTCACGATTCGCGTGATAACATTCCTTGCTCGCGGCAAATAAATTACTTTAGCTTATCAAAGGACAAAGGAGGGAGTAATAGAAGTGCGCGCGACACAGATTGGGTGGCGTGGGGCACGCGAATTAAAAGTTACCCATTCGATCTTCTGTATTCGTTTTTTTTTTTTTTTTTTGCCTACACTGGCTTCTGTTGATAATATCAGTCATTGATTTCTATTTGTCTATTCTCAGTAAAGAAATGGAAATGTAATTTTGTAATTCTCCACACCAACTCAGTAACAATAAATAAATAAATCAGTAAAATTAAAAATATTTATATTAATATTTACTTTTGCAGACTGATCAGTTTGATTCAAATGTCAATCTAGCCTCGTCAAGTTAATCAAAAGTTCAATTCAGTTTCAATAGTTTGATCTAAGCATCAAATTCGTCTCATAAGTTTCGATTCAAGCTTCAAGTTTTCGCCTTAAGCAGATATCAGTGAAAATAGTATATTACGTTGCTAGAGAGGGAAATGAGACATTGCTATCCGGATTTTTGTACTCCGTATGAGTAAAACTTGAGTATGAATTCTATGTCCAACGAATAAATGCACGATTTTCAAATTTTTTCTCACAAACTTTTTTGCTGATCTATTCATTTTTGTCTATGCATTATGTGTTTTTATTTCTAAAAAATCGGCCGTTGATTCAGACAAATGAGCTTAGAAAAACATTGTCGGACTGTCAGTAAAAATGAGAATAGTAGAAAAAAAGCTTCGTTGCCGAATAACTGACTGATAGCATTTTATAGGTTACTAGGATTTATTGTCATTTTGCAATAGAGATTGATTTATGGTTGGCTTCGAATCCCATATTTTCATCACTTTATTCCCTATTCTACAACCATCATTCTATTTTTTGTTACCTTTCATCACTTCTATGATTAAAAACTTTTGGACTAGCTCCAAAACTAATTACCCTTCGATTTTTATAATACGAGTATTGTAGAAAATGCATCGACGATTTCATGAATAAAATCTCGTTGACTCATAATAAGTGTATTAATAAGAAATTAGGGTTAATGAGCAACAGCTTCTTCAAAATAAAAACATGAAAACTAATTTGTTTCTAAAGAACAATTTATCCATATTTTTATTCTAAACTGACAATCCATTTTTTTCTCCCTCAGTTTTTATTTATTTTTTTTTTTAACGCAGCAATGAAGAATATAGAAAAAAAAATTTTTTTTTCATCTCGTTTAGTATGTATGTCCATGCAGCTGGGAATAGTATCGATCAATTGTATTTACGTCATTAAATCAATTAAATATGATTGCTAATAATAAATGTTTCTTTGTGTTTCAGGTAAAGTATTTCCATTTTTCAATCAAAATCTACATCTTCATATGCAGATACATTTCGGGTAAGATATATCTATTAATACGTAAAGTAAATATTACTCATACAGAAGAATAAAGAATAAATACGACATACTCTCGTGGGAAGGACATACATTTTCGATGTTTCCGTTTTAGTATTGAGGATGGAAAGAAGATAGAATCAGCCGATATACATTTGCAAGTAGCCAGAGACACCTATATTCATGCATAAAATATTGGCAATATCGTATCGATTGACCGTCTGACTGCAGCGTTTTCGTTCCTCTTTTCTTATTTACTTCATGCATATTTTACCGGACCTTCATGTAGTTATGCAGGATTATGCCACGTTCAACTGCCTGGCATAGAATTACACCTCCGATATCTTATTTTAATTTTAGCCAATTCATTGTCTTTTGACAGTTATTAAGTTTCTCATTTTTCGTTTCTGTTATTTAGTGTTATTCAAAGAGATAGACATTGATTACCTATCTTATTATTTTATCACGATTAATACAGAATCAGCTAAAGTTATCCAACTGTTAATTACTACAATTAATGATAATGATTTAAAGTTGATTGACTTGTGAGGTTTCTCACGAAAACGAAGAAAATAGTAATAAAATCATTAATTTATCAAATTTATAAAATAAAGTACAAAATATTTATTAAAACCACAATTAATGAAATTAATCATAAATAGTCATTAATTTTGAAATTTAAATTGAATGATATTCAACAAATGTCAGTGAAGAAAAACGAATTTTAAACACGTAGCTTTGAACCTGGGGATATCGATTTTACTATTATAAATTAATAACGGAGATTTGAACTCGTTATCAACTGGTGAGTCGTATAAAAAAAGCTTTTTCACAACTTATATTCACTCGAACGCACCTGAATTATTCCTAATCTTGTGCTACAAGGAGCCAGTTCGTACTTTACTTTTCGTAATCTTGAAGGGATAAGAAATTCCCGGATATTGAACTTCAATATAGATTCACTTTCTGACGATCACTATAATATAATCATAGTCATAACAAAAAATGAGGAAGCGATAGACAATCAAAAGTAGTAAATCAAGTGTAAACATCGTTATTTTTGAGTATAAATTTAAACGATACTTCTTAAAAAATATCTATATGGTGCATAACAAACAAATATAATAACGATTCACAAGACACTCGTAAAGTAAAGTCGTTATATAGAGATGTTGAAGTTTAAGAGAAAATATACTGGTCTTGTTACCCTTACCTAGATTGAGCAGATCGTGAAAGCAAGAGGAATAAGGATGAAAGGAACTCGAGTCATCCCCGTGGGTCGTGTCGCTTTTGCCGTATATTTATCGTTTTAATTCGAGAATCCAGGTCGAGAGCCTACTATTTATGTCTCCAGTCAGGAAGATATAGGCACATCCGTTGGATGCCACCGTCTGCCATTTTATCTCTTGTCGTTTACCAACGCTCTAATTGATCTTCATCGCATAATTGCAATTAAGTTATGAGTAACAAGTAAGTACAATAATTCAAGTTGTCAAGGTGCTCTAATTAATTTGCTTCTTTGTTTCTTTTTTCTGAACTTCTCATAAATTATGACACAATTAAAATTGAAATTATTGCGATGCATTTGATTAATATTTCTAGCTTGCGGAAAAAATTTCACATTTAACCATAGATAATTATTTAGCTTCAGATCAAATTACACTGCAGCAGAACTATTTTTATATATCCAGAATAGTATCCCGAAAGAGTTTTATACAGGGTCAGTTTTCAGTATTCAGTTACAATTATATACCATACTGTGTATAGAGAACAACAGATGGGTTAATGAAGAACAGAATTCGCGAGACCATAGTCGAGTTATTCCTCTGAATGCGAGGGCCAGTGAAGAACCCCTGAGGACATGGATCACTAAAGGGTCGTTCTGGGGTCATAGCGTTACGGGGTTGAAACTGAGTATGAGAGAGACATTTTCTAGGAGAGTAGTATGCAAAGTTTAGCTTGGGCGACGCGACACTATTCCGCAACAACTAATACCGACGAGGTTTCCGTTAACTTAACGTAACTCTGGTTAAACCTAGATTAGACTAGCGAACCGTACATCTCTATCTTTACATACATACATACAATTATAATGTGGATCGTGTTTTGGACTAGTTCTTTATTATTTATTAATTTTTTAAAGCTTATACGTATTATAAATTGTTAATATACTTTCGTTCAACCACTAACTAGTTCTCTGTCTCTTTTCCTAATTCCACAGTATGTACACCAATTTGCTTTGTGTGCTGGACATATCAATAGCAAATATAATTATCGGTTTTAGTCGTTTGCTTTGAGTAAATAGAACTTAATTCTTAGTCGACTAGTGAGTCTATACAATCAGATAACTGCATGACTGATTTTCTATCATCCTCTTGTCTTTGTGATAGTTAAAATTTAATAAATAGTTTTTCTCGATCGCTCACAATATATTTAATTATTCAATTTTTTGAAATATTTTATTTTTTTAAAGGATCCCAGGAAAATAATCTCTAATTAACTACAACTCGACTGCGACTAACTCGATCTTTTACTCCCACCGTTGATACGTTCTACAAAATCAAATAAACTTCGTTTATGGGCAAGGTAAATTGAGATAAGAAAATGGTCGAAGAACTCTTAAAGATGACACTTTAAAAGTAAGGAAACACGGTAGGGGAGTGTGAAACTGCTCATAGTCAGTTTCCATGTCTACTTCTCGAGTTTTCCTCTGTCTTGCGCGTATATTAAATTCCTTGAAGTTCTTCCTGCTTTTCACCTTCTCATCTCAACATCCCTGATCACACAGTCGACATTTTCAGTTTTCTCAACATTTCTAATGCTAAAAGACGAATAGAGCGAAACCAAGGTGGTTTTCTCATTTTAATGTCGTCGACAGGATGAGACGTGTTCTTGCCTAAGTGCAATTTAATACTGTTTAAGTTTAACTCAAGAACCAACCCATGAATGCCTGTAGAACTAGAGTTGTGAAATGTTATACCGGCCTAATCAAGCTGCGTTTCAACCCGTCCACTCTAGCCTACCAAAACTACTTGCTCAACTAATAAACGTTGAGCATTTTCAAACTAAAACTTTTCTGACGGAACAACGCGTATGGATTTTGTAATAGATGTAATCTTAACTATCTCATGAACAGCTAAGAGATTAATTTGAATTTTAAATTCGATTAATTATTTAATTATATGTAAATCAATAATTTTATCTTTTAAAATAACAATGAAGAAAAATAAATATTTACATCTTATACAAATAGTTTAATATAAATTTGGATTTGGCAAGACATAAGAATTATATTTTATTAGCTTACTAGTTTCAATTTACATTTTATAATTTTATATTTTCGAAATAAGAAAAGCTGCATAATTTTCAATAGATTATAATATATGAAGAGTCGAGTTGCCGGTTTCTTTCAAATGATAATACGTCACTGCTGACGTTTTGGGTCGACTGAATTGGACGGAAAAGGATCGACGAGAGGCGCGATTTCTGACAAATTTATTCGTAGCCTTACCGTTCCCTTACGTTTCGTCTGTATACTTCCGACGGCGCACCGGCATACGGCTATCGATTCCCGTTTGCCATATAGTCGCCCGGTTTCGATATAATCATGTTACGCCGGAAGGCACGACCTCGCGGGCTTTTCGCTTTTCTCGACTTTCTGTCATTTTTCCATTTTTTTTTTTTTTTTTTTTTTTTTTTATCTTCTTGGCTTCTTTCCTGTTCTTTCTTTGTTTTATACTACTTTTGGCAGATGAAGAATAAGAGTTGAAAAGACACAAAAAGAGGTGCTGTGGAGGAACAATAAATGAGAACAAAAAAGCTATATAACGGAAAACGTTAGTAACTACAGAAAAACATTGGATGAGGTTATATTATTTGTAAGATTAAATTCAAGCTATCGTCATAGACCATTGATATTGGTGGTTTTATTGAATAAAGTCGAATGAACAAAATAATTACAAATATTAATTAAATTGCAAATTTGTCGTAGCATATTAATTTACAAGCAGTGTACCTGCAAATATTCATTTCAATAAAAATTTTTATTTACTTTTTTTAAATCTGTCCCATTAACAGTATTATCATCAAAATGTTTTTATTCAACATTTGTTTGCTTGTTCCACATGCATTTATACACAATTTATACAAATGTAATGAAAATTTGGTGAGCTGTTGTACGCATGCTGGCAAAAGCATTTGAATTGTGATAAATGTAAAAAATTTGTACGTTAATTGTTCAATAAAGTTGTGAAAGCATAAAAAAACAGTGTACAGATTTTCCAACTACAGGATTTACATTTGAGACTGAAATTTTCGTTATAAACAGACTAACATTTACTTTTTTATGATTCTAAAGAGTTTGCGGACATATTATGAATCAAAACATGATAAGAAATTTTTTCTTAACTAAAAACCCTCACAATTTAGATTTCACAGGAATGTTAATTACATTAAGTAGAAAAAACCAGAACTTTTATTTTTTATAATTCAGCTTTTGAGTGAATATGCGGTGATATTAAAAAATAAAGAAAAACTTTTATTTTTTAACTTTAACTGCAAAAAAAGTTCTATCTTTCAATACAATATTAATGATTTAATAAAAATTGTGAATTTTCTTGTGTCTGATTTAATTTTATGAAATTTTGTAGAACTGTTTTTTCTGAAATTAATAGAACTTCTGAGTTCTAGTAGTAGAAGCTAAGAAATTGTCTTAAAGCAAATATAACAATAGTAAAAAAAAATTTTTAACTTCATTCTTGAATTTATGCAACTAATCTTCTGAGAATTTGACTTTAATCTTCCAAAAAGTTTTAGAGTTCATATTGTAAAACTGTTTAAAAAATTTCTCATTTCATAAATTCGAAACAAATTCTTTAATAATTAAAACTTATAATTCTAATAATCCTATCAAGTATAATGTACTTTGTAACATCGAGTTGAGAAAAAGTTAAAGTTTTGATACGAGAGAGAACAATAAATTTCGATGAAAACTATTTTTGATGCAGACTATTTGCATCAACTCTTTAGCTTAATAATATAATGTAGAATTTATCGTTGGATTTTATCTTTTGTGGGGAAAGTCCTATCAAAATAAAATTATGTAATAGATTTTAGGAGTTTTCTTATTAAAATAAAAGCTATTTCTCAAATAGTCAGATACTTTTTACAATACTTAAATGCTTTACATTTTAAAAATTTCTCTAAATGTGAGGAAAAGCTCCTAAGGGTACTCGCAAGTTAAAGACTGAAAGAGATTTACGGAAAAGAAGGGTAGCGAAATAACCTACAAAAGGAAAAAAAATTGAAAAGACACAAAAAGAGGTGCTGTGGAGGAACAATAAATGAGAACAAAAAAGCTATATAACGGAAAACGTTAGTAACTACAGAAAAACATTGGATGAGGTTATATTATTTGTAAGATTAAATTCAAGCTATCGTCATAGACCATTGATATTGGTGGTTTTATTGAATAAAGTCGAATGAACAAAATAATTACAAATATTAATTAAATTGCAAATTTGTCGTAGCATATTAATTTACAAGCAGTGTACCTGCAAATATTCATTTCAATAAAAATTTTTATTTACTTTTTTTAAATCTGTCCCATTAACAGTATTATCATCAAAATGTTTTTATTCAACATTTGTTTGCTTGTTCCACATGCATTTATACACTATTTATACAAATGTAATGAAAATTTGGTGAGCTGTTGTACGCATGCTGGCAAAAGCATTTGAATTGTGATAAATGTAAAAAATTTGTACGTTAATTGTTCAATAAAGTTGTGAAAGCATAAAAAAACAGTGTACAGATTTTCCAACTACAGGATTTACATTTGAGACTGAAATTTTCGTTATAAACAGACTAACATTTACTTTTTTATGATTCTAAAGAGTTTGCGGACATATTATGAATCAAAACATGATAAGAAATTTTTTCTTAACTAAAAACCCTCACAATTTAGATTTCACAGGAATGTTAATTACATTAAGTAGAAAAAACCAGAACTTTTATTTTTTATAATTCAGCTTTTGAGTGAATATGCGGTGATATTAAAAACTAAAGAAAAACTTTTATTTTTTAACTTTAACTGCAAAAAAAGTTCTATCTTTCAATACAATATTAATGATTTAATAAAAATTGTGAATTTTCTTGTGTCTGATTTAATTTTATGAAATTTTGTAGAACTGTTTTTTCTGAAATTAATAGAACTTCTGAGTTCTAGTAGTAGAAGCTAAGAAATTGTCTTAAAGCAAATATAACAATAGTAAAAAAAAATTTTTAACTTCATTCTTGAATTTATGCAACTAATCTTCTGAGAATTTGACTTTAATCTTCCAAAAAGTTTTAGAGTTCATATTGTAAAACTGTTTAAAAAATTTCTCATTTCATAAATTCGAAACAAATTCTTTAATAATTAAAACTTATAATTCTGATAATTCTATCAGGTATAATGTACTTTGTAACATCGAGTTGAGAAAAAGTTAAAGTTTTGATACGAGAGAGAACAATAAATTTCGATGAAAACTATTTTTGATGCAGACTATTTGCATCAACTCTTTAGCTTAATAATATAATGTAGAATTTATCGTTGGATTTTATCTTTTGTGGGGAAAGTCCTATCAAAATAAAATTATGTAATAGATTTTAGGAGTTTTCTTATTAAAATAAAAGCTATTTCTCAAATAGTCAGATACTTTTTACAATACTTAAATGCTTTACATTTTAAAAATTTCTCTAAATGTGAGGAAAAGCTCCTAAGGGTACTCGCAAGTTAAAGACTGAAAGAGATTTACGGAAAAGAAGGGTAGCGAAATAACCTACAAAAGGAAAAAAAAAGGTTTAGCTGATCCGGAGGAAAAAAATGAAGAACGACCAAGACAATACTTTTATGGGTGAACCATTTTACTTTTTTGGGTGGTGGTAGCTTGGCTTGCCATTATAAGTTACTGCTAGTGATTCGTCTACTGAAAATGCCGCTCGTTCAAGCGAAAGACTTTCAAAGGAGAAACCATTCTTAAAATACGGGTGGTAAAATATTGGTAGATAAATAACAAATGATGGACGAGAAATACAATGAAAGAAGAAATTGCATCGAAGGCGAGATTATATAATGTGATGTTTGTTGGATAGAACGACCCAAAAGTGTGTACTTAGGTTTAACAATTTGGTTATTTAAATAAATATAGATACTTTGAATCCTTTAATAGTGATCATGAAAACGGACATGCACAATTAATCTATAACTGTAGTTAACACGTCGATATATTCGAGTAATGAGCGTATCATACTACTATGGAATCTGAGTGGCAGCAAACATTGGTTAGTATAGTACAGCTTATACGCTCTCTCTCCTTCTCTAAGTCCATTATCGACGAGATCCAGCCCTTGAGGGCTTCATTTGCTACTAACTATTGTCTAATATTACTGGTGCTTCCATTACACTGAAATGATCGTCTTTACTGCAATCGCTTTATTACAAATCCTACATCATCATGCTAGCTACTGATAAATAATTATTGAAAATTTCGTCTGTTTTGATTTAATCATTTCTTCCCGTTATTTGTTTTGCGAATTATTTCTGAGACGTGCTATTTTTACTGGTTTTAATAAATGAAATTATAAGTTTAATATTATTTTAGACATAGAGTAAAAATAACTCAATCGATCGAGTTTTTATGCTGATATTGAACGAAATTAAAAACAAAAAGCTTAAGCCAACTGTAAATAGTTGGTTTTAAATTATTCTGACCATGAAAAAATAAATTTCGTGTAGCACAAATTTCATGTTGGCTCTTTAATTCAATCATTAACTAACTTTCTTTATGATTTTACATGTAAAAAGGAACTTTTGTTAATTTTCTACCGAGGAGTTGGACTGTGTTGGTATCAACTTCGTTGTGTATAATTTGAATATATTAACATAATACATCCGAGAAAGAAAAAGTGTATAAATGTGAGTGGAGTAAGTAACGGACAAAAATATATTAATGACTAATTTTATGGAAAAAATCTATCAATTTTTTTGTTTCAAAATTTATTGCTATTTTAAAATGACTTCGAAAAAAACATTCAAAAGCACGTTTTTAGCTTGAAAAGTGGAATTTTTGACTTGAAAACTTTTATTAAAGCTTAAAATGTTTATTTTTATCTCAAAAATAAGCTGTTGAAATTTGAAAGTGACCGGATGATTTTTCAGTGCACTAGATCATTTGTGAATGAAATTTTGGAATAAAATGTTAATAAAGATTATTAATAAGTCTTTTATAGTATCGAAAAATCTAGATGTAGTAGTAAAAAGAGGAGATGTATAGTCGTTATCAAAACAAACCAAGTTCAAACAATTATTTTTGTAGTACGTGGCAGAAAAAAAAGTGTCGGTTGTTTGTTAAGAATAGGGTGAAAAGTGTATGTATACATGTGTGGGTTAAAATGTCAGTATACAGGGTTATGGAGAGGACAAGCGTCGGGCGTCGTCAAAGGTTAATTGCGAAACGTGGAACGGATCGTGGGAGTCACTACCGCATGTACAAGCTCTCATATTACGTTGAAACACTCTTGCCAGTGCATCTATGTGACATGTAGTGAACGAAACTTGTTGGACCCTATTGCTTCTCTAAAAACAATCAACTCAATGTTATAACGTAAAGCCTGTATGTTACCACTTGGCGAACATTGTATACCATACCACGCACCTCCATTTGGCCATCCCTGTCGACATCTCGCACCTTGGTATGGTACGTGCGCGAGGTATTCTCAACAATATATAGCTGGGTAAACCTCGATGTCGAGCCCACATCACACACAATTCGCATCCGCAACCGACGCAGTTGATGGTAGCCCATGTGTCGCCTGTGTTGCAATACCACTATTTTCATGTTCAGCTGTCCACTGATGGTCCACGTTCCAAGCAAAATCCCAAGGCAGATCCACAAATATGCAAGCTTGCGGATGTAGGTCGACCGTATTCTCCCATGATGGCTTGTCGGAGATCTAATTACTAATGGGGCCAATTTTCGATATTTATATTGATCTCTTAGATTACCTATACATACAATTATTTCACTTATGCCTCTTAGCCATGCCATATAGTTATACTATTAGCTATAATGCCTTCAAGAGTATGATTAAATATTCAGGTCTTTTATTTTTATCGGTTTTTAAGTAATAATGTTTTTTAATATTTTTTTTATAATTAAAAATCCTGATAGAAATATTCATTAATAATAAAATGAATAATAAATTATCTATGACTTAAAAATTAGATTTACGCATTGATTATATAGAACTGAATAAAAAATAATTAGGTCAATTGATTGTGTTCTTCGAAATTTATAATATTAATACAATTTTTAGATTATAAAGCTCGCTAAATTAATTTTTAATCTAAAATTGTTAATCAATCAACTTTAAAATGTATGAAATTCGTTAATTAATATTACATTTTTGTAACGGTATACATTCTTTTACTAACTAACCGTATACAATTAATTTAAAAACAAATTAAAAGTTGAAATCTCGCTTCGAGCTTAAAGTATGCAATACAGCACATAAAAGTGGATCCATAGTTTTTTTTTTTTCATATATTACTTCTTAACAATATCAGCTTAAAATTGCCATTGAGTAATTTTGAAATATTGTATTTGAAAAAATACACGTAGTTTTTAGTGAAATAATTTTCGACGGGTCAGACATTAAAATTATTGATTCGTACGTTTCTTTCTTATAAATGTATTTCAGTGAAAACTTTATTGAGACCAGTTGAAAGTGACGAAAAAGTCTCATTGAGCTTTGGCTTCGTGGTTGTAGCCCATCATGAATCCTTCCAGGTAATTGAATAGGTAATTGAATCGATTCTTATCGACAGATCAACAGTTTTATGGTGCATGGTCACGGCAAACGTGAGCTCGTTAAGTAGTATCACTCTCTATTTTTTTTTCTTCGTTTCCAATGCTCTTCATTTTGTTCAGCTCTTTGTGCACTATTGAATAACATAAGTTTGTTAGCAGTAATTGAAATTGCTCCAGGAATATCCTATCATATATACTTTTAGAACCCTCCACCACCGTATGTGTCGGATGGTTACTAATACTATCTTCAATGTACAAGAATTTTTCATTTTAGTAAACCTACCTGACAATCGATAATTCAATAAAGATTATTTTTTAAACTTTCACATGAATAGAATTTTCTCTGGTGTTTCTCATCGTCCGTTCACCAAGATCATCTTTAAATTCTATCGTATCGTAATATTGAATCACTGCTGCGGTCTTTGGTATTGTGACCGAACATATTTAGAAATAAAGAGTGTAGTATCAAGAGCGAGGATAAAATCTATTCAATAAATAGTTGCTAGTAGTAACGACAATATTCTTGCTGAAAAATTATAGACTAGCAATTACCACAAACTGAATTATTGAAAATCTTTGATTTGACTATTTGGGGTTTGAATTTGTTAAATTCTTCATAAAATAACTAGAGTAAAATGAAATACCTTCGAACAGTGGGTTCAGTTTTCGTAAATGCCATTTAGGTATTGTAAATATGTTAGTATCATTAAAAAAAAAATAAATTTTGTAAATTTTGTTGCAAATAGCCTCTGAGTTATTATTTTTTTTTTATTAATTAAGAAGGTTATGCTAAAAATCCAATTGATTTGTAAAACCGGTAAAGGCTTCGTAAAAAGAATGAAGTTGTGTATTACAGTGTCATTGTTTCTTGAAAATAAGATTGTTAAATGGCCGTGGCTTGGGTAAAATAAATTCCACGTAAAATTTTGAAAATGTATTTTTATATAAAAGTTTTATAACCTTAGAATGGTGTAGATAGATAATTTAGGTTTGTAGAAAAATGAGAATTTTAAACGCTTGAGAAGAACGATCTCTCGTATGTTTTTTATTTTCTTGTTTTCCTACAATTTTATATGGTTGCGTAAGCTCATGATAGCAAGTAGGTTGATGTGAAGGAAGAGACAAGGAAGAAGTCGTGAAATTGCGTTGTCACCTCGGTCTTATGCGCTCCATGTTTCGTTTGCACACGAGAAATTCTTCATGATGAAAAAAACAAATTTATACTGGTAGAAAAAAATAAGAGCACTAGAAAACAGAAAAGTCTTGACACGTGACGGACTTAAAAAGATAAAAACTACGTGTATATCTTCAATTCTGATACAAATTTAATAATGTTTTGTGAACAGCTATTTGTTATAGTTACTTTTCAGCTTAGATAATTTGACAAATTAATTAACAAGCTTATTTCAAATATTCTACTACAATTACGGTGATGCCCGTAGCGTAACTATTGGCTACGTCTTCGTTTTCACGTTTCTAAAAACATTGATCCTGGTCTTGTTTCTCTGGTTGATACAGATAATACTTACATGCAATGGTATTCACTACTGTAAATTTAAATATTTACTTTTATAAATAGACAAAAGCGTACCCCTCAAATTGTAATAAAAATGATATTCGATTTTTTTTTTTTTTCATTCAAAAAATCCTGTAATTTTTTATTTTAACGATGTTCTTAAAACAGATTGGAAATATTTTGAATCAATTTTTTTTGGGCCTCTTAATCAAATAGAAAGAAATTACTGGATGCAGGATATTTGAATCTTATTTAAAAAGATTAAAGTATTTCGTGGAAAAGCGAAAGTTCAAAAGTTAATTTTTTAAATTAATTCAAACTAAGTATCTTGACTCAAAAGTCATATTTAAAAAAAAAAAATCATGTAGTATTTCTTCAGTGTAAAAAATCAGCTTATTCAATAGAGTCGTTAGAACTTAATTTTCATTACAATCTTACTTTAAAACTACAGACCAATTGGCGTCTACGATAAAATGAACTTATAAAATGATAAATTCCTGGAAGTACTTTCACACAATTATAAACTATTATGACATAGCTTAACGACGACAGTTGAAATTTAGAGGATTAATACGATTGACAAGGTTGGTTATTGATTAACTTTAATGACTGATTAACATATTATCACAGTAAAGCAGGCATTGTCGGGAGCGCAGTAAGAACGCAGACAACAGAAGAGGGTTGTTCAGATGGTAAGGAATAGTCGAGGGAGTTAGAAGAGGCGTCGGGGTGAAGAGATAAGGGGGATTGCACTGTATCAACGACTTCTTGGAGAGGAACAATGATAGAGAGGAATGAAAACAGAAGACGAGGGAACTCATAAGACTAAGTGAGAGTAAAGAGGATAGTAGACTACTCCACATGGTGGTGAAGGGAGTAACTATAGAAGAAAGCAGAGCTTGAGATATCCTTGTCGAGTCCCAAAGCATAGCTCGCAGGCACGTTCAACTATTAACCCTCTGAGATTCGGAGAGCGCCCAACGACTCAAACCATTCTCCGTTATTTCCGTCGCCTCACTGCAAAAGATGCCCAACTGACAACGACAAAACTAACCCGTCTTGAATGCACATTCATTCTGCAATCGACAAAACGTTTTATTTTCTCAAATACTACTAATATATACATTCGTCGCCTTAACAATATTGTTCTTTTTATTTTTATAATTTTTTCTCCTGTCACTCTAACTCAAATACTCTATCCCCTATTCTTCATTTCAACAAATTATTGTCACTACACTGAATTTATTTCTGTGAAATGGAAAACCAATAGAGCAAGTCTCAAAGCCTAGTCAAGCCTGTAATTCATTTTATATACATACATCTTTCTTATAATTTATTACTTTCATCATTTCAAGCGCCTTGCTGAATTATTTATTATTTATGATCTTTCGCGGTGTCTTTTCAGTCACTTAAATTTATTCTTCACTCAGTGCTTATCACTGAGAATTATCCTTTACACATAAACTTTGTTACATTACAGTTCTTGTTTGTTCTGATAAACTAAAAGTCCAATTATAGATATCTTAAACATTTATTTTTAAATTAAAATAATGAATCAAGTAATTTGTTTTCAAAACTTTACTGTTTCAATCCACGTTTTTTTTTTTTTTTTTTGTTAATCTCATAAGAATTATTTATAAGAATATTAAAATTTTATCAATTGTTAGTGGTAAAAATATTCATTCTGAAGCTATAATAATTAATTTTGATCTATTTATAAGCCAATTGATTGGTTAAAAATTTGATAATCATAGACATTATAAAGCATATTCGTATTTATAATCATAATATTGATATTTTTTAAGTATAGAATCCTACTAAATCTTATCAATAATTTATAATAGCTTAATAGATTTTCCAAAAATAGGATCAAATAATAACAATACAGTAAAAAAACATTCTCATTAATATGTTTTACTTCCTCTGATTGTTGCTTCGTATCTCAAAATACATAAGCAAAGATCGTAAAAAGCGAATTAATGCTCAGCGAACCCGACGAGAATATTGGTAATAGAATCATAATAGGAGTACTGTATGAATATTCAATGATGAGCAGTATAAATTTGATTGATTAAATGCACAAGTAAAACCGTTAGCTTATTTAATTACAGATTAAAATTAACTGTGTACTTATCAAACATCACAGACACCTGGTCGTTTTATCGATATTTATACAGAACGAGTAAATCGGTAACCGCCTTATAAAAACTAAAATTTAAAGGGATAAAATCTAAAATTAATGGACACGTGTCATTAGTAATATATAACTTGATTAATAAACATAAACCCGAACAATTTACGGTGGTAATTTGATATTGGATAATATTGGCAGTGTAACCCTGGAGATAATAGCGTAGAGAAACTAAAGGGATAGTGGGAAGCTATGTTGTGTGTATCACGATTGTATTGTTATTGTGAGGAAACGTAGTATAGGCCGTGCACCATACATGAGAGTGGTGAACAGACAATGATTGTATGCTTAGCAAATTGCGTTTCCGTATAGCGTACGAGATGATCCTGAAAATAGTTTCCCAATAAAGAAAAGAAAAAAAAAAAAAAAAAAAAAAAAAAAAAGTCCCGATTATTTCTTTATGAACGTATTTTTTATCGTTATTCGATTGTATACCAGCAGTAGATGGTAGTTCGGTACGCGTATGCATGCGGGTCGAGGTGTAGATATAGATGGGGGTGTGAGTTTATTTTTTTTTTTTTTTATTTTTTGACAAAGGGATCGACTCGTCTAGTGCGTGGTAAATCTATATCATTGCAAGAGACAGTGCAGTGACTCTATTCTCTTACTGAGCGCGGTAGATGCAATCAGCATAGCGCAGGCGCTATCCTTATCCCCCTCGTGGTCGCTGGCAGACTATGGAGGCGGCGAACTCGTTCAACGAAGACGGGTTGAAAATTCGGGCCGAAGTAAGCTTCAGTCGGCCGGTGAACTTGCGTGCCGGGTCTTCACAATCGGTCACCGGAAGTTAACGCGTTCTCCATATAGACGCTTCCGTCCGAGTGGTTAAGCCCAATTGAGTGCTAAGTGCTATTTTACTTGACCTATGGAGTTTATTGTTATTGTTGTTTTTATTAAATGAGGATATTTTACTATTTTTATTCAGTCCAAATTTCGCTGACAAAATATCTATTTCGTAGCTGTCAATAATGCCATCAATAACTTTTTATAACTTGGAATCATTTTGGGTTTCTTTACAGTGCACAATTTTATCGGATATTATCGAAAATATTTTTTTTATGTGAAATTACGGGTTAAATAATTACGACAGTAAGATAAAAAAAGGAAATTTTATTAAGTTGTAACATTGACTATTTTGTTAAATCCAATCTCTAAAACGTCCGATTATTTGTATAATTATAAATCAACCCCAATGTTATTCGATTGAGTAGTCAAGGAGCTTGATTACTCAAGCTTTATCAGGGCAATTATGCTTAAACAACTGTAATGAAATTGCAATTAAAGTACACATGATTAACTTGAATTTTTTACTTTGGTGATTGATAGTAATTTTATCGAATCAATGATCATGCTCTAATTTTTTAAATAGTTATGTTGATAGGTGTGGAAAAGCCGAGTTAAATCAAAGGTAATCCACATAATTTTTGTTTGTAAAATTCCGTTGGAATAAATAGTAAAATAGACAATTTTTATTTAAAAAACAAATAACAGTATTAACAGGTAACAAATAGCTCTGTGATTTTACCGAAATCATAAATTTATTTAGTGATAATAAACAACAGCACAATCTTCGCTTCTTCGATTCTGTAATTGGAAATTAAAGTGAATACTAGTGTAAAAAAATTATCAAATTTTTCTGGCTACTTTGTGAATAAACAAATCGGTGCTCATAATTAAATAAACAAGTAGTGATTGGGATAATTAAAATGGTAGCATTTGAGTATAAAACTGCAATAAATTGTTGATATTAGGAAAAAAACTGGACAGGATGATAGTACTAAAGGATGTTTTCTCAATTAACCGGCACAAAGAAACAACAATTATTCAACGGGTATGTATATCTTTGTGATTGAACTTTATTGGTGAATAAAATCTCGGCTAATGTTAAGCGGAAAAAATAATAAATCGATAAAAATATTACAATGGGTTTAATGGTACTTGACATCTTAAATAACTCTATTTATTTATTTATTTATTAGATTTAAATGCCCAGGCTAGATAAATTGTCACAATGTATGACTTTTTTGATTTCCTTTGAAATATTTGGCCGTCGTTGCCTTTAAGATATCAGAGACTGTATATTGAGGTCGGACAAGCTTGACTTTAGTTTTATTTGTAGTATTAAACATCAATAGTAAAGCTACTTATTTATTCAGGGAAGAGATGCTTGTTAATTGATGAAAGTTTCTTAGATTACGAGTTACTAAAATTTGGAATTTTTTACTTAAGCGGTTTATTTTTATTTTTGCAAAAGAATTAAGATCGTTATTTGATATTTATTGAGTTACAAATGAGTAAATGCTACTTAGCCGACAGTGAAAAAAATAAAAAAGATACATATTTATTTAATGATGCTCAGCGCACAGCTATCTTTTTTTTTTATCCCTTTCGATCTCATTAGATAGAATGTATTAAGTAAATTTGCATAATCTGGATCATTAATCCGTTAGTTAATCTAATTTGATGAATAATTTATAGTTTTTTAGCATATTGTCTGATATAAATTTCAAATTTTAAGGCTTATTTAACATTGCAAGATCGGTTCTTTTTTTTTTTTTTAATTACATTAAAATATTAAGTTAATTATTATGTGATTGAAGTTTTTTTCTTTTGTAATTGTCAAAGCATATAGTGACTTAAAATTATTAAGTTTTTAATAGTTACAAAAAAAAAAAAACTAAGGATCTTATTACAAAGTTTTCGTATTATAATAAAAACAAAATAGAACAATTAAAAACTTTGAGCATTACAATGGTTAAAGATATCTTAATTAAACTTAAAATTATGCGTCAATCATCAATTTTAACGCAGTACACATAAACAAGTAGTTCATGTTCAAAAATCATAAAAAGCTTCATAGAGTTTCGTGAAAATAAACTGTTTCAGCCGTAATAACAGTAACAATAGAAATTTTAATGTTCCATTGGAATAAAAAAAAAATAAGGAATATTATCTAGAGAAGGATTTCTCTGTTCAAAAACTTGTTGCGATGAATAATTTTATTTATCAGCTTCTAGACAAAGTATTATTTTTACCCAGCATTGAAGAAAAATAGATAAAAACTACAAATAATAAGTTCTATGATATCTGTCATATTTTTATTGTGAATTTACTCATTTAAAATCGCCCCGAGCACTCATTAGTTTTATTTTTTAACACTTTTTCAGTTGTTCAAATGTTTGCGTCTGTCTTTTCCATATATTTTAAACTACATAACCAGCCAACATGGTGTACCCGATCAAATGAATTTTGGGAAATATAAATTTGATATAGACTTATAAAAGGTTTTTTGAATTTTGTCTAATTTTAATGATAATAACCGACATTACTGACTTGCTCATACATAGTTGCCGTATCATCATCGTCATCAATATTGAAACTCTGAATCTGAATTTTGCAAAAACAGTAAAAAATAATTTATTTTTGAATCAATCGAAATGAGATAATACCAACAGAGGCACTCGTTTAAATTCAACTGGACTTGATTAGGTTTTGAGGTTTACAATAAACAAATGTGATTACGAAAACGCTAAAATGAAATTAGAAGGTAATGCAGCGTGCAGAAACAGGGTAATTTCTTCCCTAGGGACGGTACTGATTAGTTTTTGCCCAATAACTCGCATTAGTTTGAAATTGTCTTGTTTCGAGTGACTAAACAGACGTTGAAGCGAAGTCAATGCATTTCAATATAGAAGCTAATTCGTGTTTTGTGATTAGGAATGATAAAATGTATAACTATTGAGTTATATGCTAAAAAATGTTTTTGAAAAAGTGGGTTTATTGTTTATATTTATGACCGCATTTATAATATATCCGTACACCGCTGGAACACATGTTATCGAAAATCACATTTATTTAAGCTCATAATTCATAACCATAACAATTTAAAACCGTGACTGAATTCATTTATTGATTTGTTTAAAGGTTTATGTATTTAAAGATAAAAATAAAAAAAATTTAGTCAATTACTTAGAGATTAAAATCATTAATTTGTGTTTAAATTCGAGCTTAATTAGTGGCATGATATGAAGATATAGTTACGACCACTAAACTTGTTTGATAACTAATAACTGAACTAATCTAATACTCTTGCTCACGATATATTACATTGAACCTATTCATATTAATTCGATGTTTGATTACAGAATGCATTATTTCAAACGTACAAGTTAATTCTCAGTAATCTGTATTATAGATCATAGTTCTTACGAATAACGTTATCAATATTTTCAAAATGTCAATAAATAATTACTTTTTTGGAGTGAATTTGATATTTTCATTTCTGCTAATTTCTAATAATGATATCCATTTGAATTTCTTATTCTATACCTAGCTCTATTTTTAATCGTATTGAACATTTTTGAAGAAAAAATCAGTACTTTTGTTCTCAATTCGTAATCTAATTGAAAAATTTGAATGAATCCTAGTTATAGATTGGATTATCAAGACTTTCGATTAGGATTATTCTGTTATAGCACCAATTGGACAAGCAGTTTCAAGCACAAATAATCTAGCAAAACAAAGCCTTCTCTTGCATTAGATGTTGAATTGTTTGTGAATAGTTTACGGAGAAAACTGAATTGCAGTTTACACGTCTTCCGAAGTTACTGAGCATGTAAACTTTGAATCTACTGGTTTAATATGTTTATGTTTTTTAAATATTTCCAGTAATTGTGTCTTATTATACTAAACAAATATGTTTAGACTCGAAAAGCTTGAAAGCAGCTTAAAGTTAAGAGACCCGCTTATAAAGTCAGACAATAGTTATATTTTACAAGCTTTAAGAGCTGAGCGTTAAATGTGTTCTATTCTTATCTGAATTTTTCAATGTCTGTATTTACACCTTCAGAAAGAAAACTATTTCATGTAGTTAAATATCGTATTTTGAACTAAATCGTGTTTAACTTTCCACCATGAAATTCAATATGGCGATATTTTATTTTAGAAAAATAATTTTTTTTTTGACTTTTTGGTAGAACAGTCATTTTTCTTTCAGAATATAAAGATTTTTCAAGCGAGTATTCTTACATAAAGTATACATATTCTTATTGTAAGGAAACGAGTATAATTCCTTCAGTAAGACCGAAACACGTTTACGGACATATTACATATGTTGAACGTGTACTTGGCGCGAGACACTACCAGTGTCTCCCGATATATTGTCGGGACTAATATCCCATGCTATTGTAGTATTGCTGCAAAAATAATGGTGGTGCCAACATTTTTCTTCTTTTTACAGTTATTAGAGTATTTGTTAGAATTGATCAACTGATAAATTTAATTATTAAGAGCACATTAATTATAAAATAAAAACAACCTTCTTAAAAGAAAATATACCCGAGTCGATAAAGTGAGACTAAAGTCGTTTCATTTCAATTTTGGTATCGTGCTCTGAGTGAAAGTAAGTTCTGCGATAGTACATATTGCTGTGGGATAAAAACTTTGATGTTTTTACCACAAGAATATCAGTTTCTTTACTGAATAAAAAAATACTTTTTTTTACTGCATAGCAACACTGATGAATAAAAACTCATATTGGTTTTTAAAAATTTCTTTATGGATAATTTTAGTTGATTTATATGATTTTGTTTGTACTGATGATATATTTTGTTTATTATTTAGAAAAATAACAGAAAACAAATTTAATAGGGTTTATATTATATTATCAGAAGTCGTCTTTTTAGGACCTATAAGTCTGATTTTTTGTGTACAAAATAAAAAAAAAAATCGATTTTTTTCAATCGACCAGAAACAATATATAAGTTAATAGTAAATCTTAGACTTGCTCAACGTTTCTATATTATCTAGTTACTCAATAAATGATTGAAAAAAAGTTTGATGTAGAACGAATAAAAAGAAAACTATGACGTATAGAGAAAACTTTTTCCTCGCATTTTACTTGCAAAACTTTACGAAACGTCCGTTTGTATAAAGGTTATTTAGATGGTCACGAGAACCAGTACAAGATTTGTCGAAAATTTGATCAAACGTTTGCATATATGCGTCACTTGAATCTATTCTTCTGAACAATGCTGCGCATGTCGATCAGAATATATGATAGGAAGCCAATATTTTGTGCAAGACCTTTTCCTCACATTAACTTATTTTATTGTCAATAAATGCTCAGATTCACTTGAGACTACTATGGGAAGTAGAACTCAATATTTTCTTATATACTGTACTAAATTAAATCTATCATTATTTGTTGTAAAAAATATTGCATTTAATAAGTTTAATAAGAAAAATTTCGGGCCAACTGTTTACCTAATTTTATTTGTTTTTTTCTAAAAAGAATTTGCTAAAAGTAACTCAAATTACTTTGACGTTTCCGAGGCTCTGCGGGGGAAGATTCGTTTGTAAGTTGCTTCCGTAGTATAAGAAAGCAAAGTGAGTCACAGATAGTAAGGAGAACTAAAGCGTTTGAATGCTTGATAACTTATATTTAAGAAGCTAATTAACATTCTACTTTATTTTCCCTAGTTAATTGCTGCAGTACAATCTATTAGATGAAAGAAATGAAAAAAACAAATAAATAAATTTCTGGGATCTTCAAACTTTAAATTTACCAAAGAAATTGTAGAGAAAAAATCGAATTGCTTTTTATACTAAATATGAAAGAGAATAATTATAAACTTATAATTGAGCTATTCACAGTACTTGAGATACGAATAGAGATAGCAGCAATGAATTAGTAAATAATCACTTGGAAAATTGAAATGATATTATTTATACTTTTGAGTGAGCTGAAGGAGAGAAATATTCATTATTCATGCAAAATAAGCTCTTTTCTTGCTTTACTTTCAAAGAAAATAATTATTGGGGCAAATTGTTTTCTTTTTGCGTTTTAAAAGATAAAGACTCATACCATAATTTACATATTTATTGTTTGTTTATTTATTTAATTTTTCATTAAACAATTTTCATAAAAATTAGTATTTCTTTTCTTGAGTGAAGGGAACGATGAACTACTGGCATGTAATAAATAACATTTAAACAATAACGAATGACTAAAAATTCTATAATATTTATTTTCTCTATTTCTAATCATATGTACAATAAATCATTTTAAAATAGACAATTATTGATGAAGATTAATATATCAGGGTGATAAGTTTGGACAAAGATATTTGAGAAAAGTTGATGGCGGCTTGCCAGGATACATCGGCGTTCAAACGAGCTTTGAGCTTCTTCAGCTCTCAGAGACCCTCGAGTTCTTTACTTTTCTTTTATAGAAGAGTAAATGGACGAGACCCTGACGCTCAAAGAGTTGAAATTTAAATTCCACTGGCACTCGTCTATACGTCTTCTCTGTGCTTCATCAGTAGTCTTTCACTTCTTTGCTCACACGTTTCTTTTAAATGGACGTCACAGATGGCAAAGCTATATTTTTCGTTCAGATGATGTAAACTTACTTGCCAACTCATTTCAGTTCGAACACTTTACTTGGCAGTCGACATGTTTGCGCATTGGCCCGTCTAAATCTCACTGTCCAGTTCTCCCCTGCTTTTCGTACTCACATCTGTTGACATTTCAACTTTTATCAATGTTAACGTATTGCGGTGACAATACCAATAACACGTACATTTATATTTTCATTTTAAATCATGTTGATTTTTATATTTCACCGGACACATTGAATTTTACGTAAATTCAAGTTATAACAACTGTAAATATTATGGATTTCCGTCGTTACTCTCGCTGCTGTACTGAGTTTGACTTTTATAACTAAAAGTTTGAATTTTCAAATTTACCGATAGCAAGAAACTTATTTTTACATCTAGACGATAGTCATTGATGCAAACCTGTGGGGAACTAGAAGAAAAATATAAAGTGTCCTGTGGGAAGGGCATAATACTTGGGACAAATAGGGATGATCACTTGGGGAGCTATTATAAGTCAGCAGTGAGCAAACGATGTAAATCGATAGCGAAAGTTTTTCGTATTTTATTGGTCTGCGTGTAAAACTGTCGAGTCATTATCGTTTGGTGCTCGAGTGTTGAATATTTTGTATTAACGCGGGTACTGAATTTTCAAACTAAAATTAATCGTAACTTACAATCTGGAACTTTTTTAAATTTTGTAAAAAAATTTCAAAACTAATCAATTTGACTGTGAGGCGCTTTGTACAAAGTTTCCAACTATTGTGGAACTTATCCACAACATCCAAATTCATTCCATAAAATTTTTACAGAATTGCAATGCCAGCTACAAAATTTTCAAAGAATATGCTCAAATTTTTCAACATCAATACAATTTTTTTTTTTTATTCTTTTCTCGCCTTAATTTAATAGTTGACTGCACATCAAGGGCGGAAAGTAGGACATCCTAACCCTCGCGTAAAATTTCTTACCCGAGCAGAAGACTAAAGTGGCAAGCACGTGGATTGGGTTATCCTACTTCGATCCTTGGCGTGTATGCTTTTTTTTGCAACTAAAAGTTTAAATTTTCCTGGTGTTTGCGAGGAGGTTCCAACGCTTGTCAATTTATTTCAAGTGTTTCCTAGTGAGAATAAGAGTTCTCCGTCCTGTTCAAAGTTGATAAGAAATATTATTCTTGTTTGTAGCATTAGCCATTTTTATTGTATAAATTTTTTGTTATTAAATAAAGATATTATTGATGATAAAGTTATTTGTGCGAATTTACAAATATAAGTTATAACTTGGAAGGTATTCCGAGATCATTAAATTCAAAATTATTAAAAAGCACAAATATAACTTGATTTTAAAATTTTTGTTTTAGTTGAAAAGCTCTTTAAAAGGATAAAGTTGAATCATTTGTAAATATCGAAAAGTTAAATAAAGCAGAAACTTACAAAAGTTGAAATTTTTTTTGCAATAAAACGGTATGATAAACATTTCTGCCAGGATGGACAATTCATAAAGACAACATATTTTGCTTCTGAAATTATTGATTTACCAATTTAATGGTATATCTCATATCAGAATATATTAGTTCGTTGATCGTTATTTTTTTTATGTCAATATTAAAAAATTATTAAGGGCCAAAAATTTTACTGGTATTGATTTCTTTACATAAATGTTCCGCTTAAAAACATCATCAAATGCAATCTGTCATTTTTTTTTTATCTCAAATAAAAATTATTTGTTCAGCTTATTTCATTACTCAAAATCATTGAATTGAGTATATCCTTCAAATAAACGATAAATTTAAAAACAAACTAAAAATATTTATATATTATATGAATGGGTATCACCGACAGGGTGAAAAACGAGTGTACCCTTTACTACTACATGAGTAAACTGCGTGATATTGGCAGGAACGTGATAATAGTGATATCCATTATTCACATTATTTCGAGCATAGCCATCGTTATTGCAAATAGAAGTTGTGTCAATAACTAAAAAAAATAAATAAGTAGATCTGTAAATAAAAAAAAGTTGAAAAAATTGCGAGAGTGAAGCACGTATCACTTTCGAGAGCTGATAAAAATGTGAAGTACTTTTTTCAAAAATTTAGTCATAAATTCAAAAAAAAAAATATTTGGGGACAAATAAATGAAATAATAAAATTAAAATTATAGTGTTATTGATATTCATCTAATTTTGATTTTATCGTTTATCCAAACATACATCTATTACATTTGTGAATATATAAATAGCAAGAGTTTTTTTTATTTTCTTGAAAACTTAAAAAATAAAAATAGAAAACAGTGAGAATGGACGAGGAAAATGTGGCAGATCTCAATGAAGATGTTCTGGAAGGCTTGTCAATAGAAAAACGCCGAGAATGGTCGGTGGAAAAACCTTCCAATAGTGTGCAACGAAGCTCGAGAGTGAAAGGGACACATTGGCAGCAGACAAACGAAAGCAAAGAGGGTCCAAGGGCGTCAACTGAGTTTTTTAAAAGGGTGAGAAAGTAATGGAGCGTGAGTGAGAAGAAAACACCAGAACGAAAAAGATTCTAAATGGAGATGTCTTGTATGCAGAGTCGTTTCTTCAGAACGACAGTGATGTAAAAGTGACGTACCTGACTTCGGTGACTAAAAGATAAAAGTTCCAGGAAGATGAAAAAAATAAATATTATTTTTTTAGTACAATCTATAGACTATCGTTTTACGACTTTATACTCTAAAATTCAGAATATTCAGAACGTTCTATTGTCATCAATTTGACTTGAAAGATTTTAAATTTCGCTCTAAATCGAAATCAATTTTTTATGTTGTAAAAACTATTTGCTATATATTTTACTGAACTAATACAACAGATATATTTAAAAATGGAGATAAAAAATTTACTTAAGTTTATGCGATTTCTTACTCTTACTTACTATCTCTTTCTCTCTTATACTCATCAGTATTTTTGAACTTTTTACTTTCAAACTAATCTTTGAACATGTCGTATTAAACAAAAATGGTCTAATAATGGATTAAATTGAAAATCATTGTCAGATAAGCTTCTTAGAAAAATAAAAAAAAAAAAAAATTGTTATTTATTTATATTTACTTTAGCAAGACAATGAATTTTACTAGACAGCATTAAGTAGTCCTTATCGTTAATAAATAAAGCGATGTCATACTGGGACGTTCGTTTTATCAGAAATTAACGGCAATCAGCGAATTCGATGTTATCTCGAGTCATATATTTGCCTCACGTGCGTATCACCCAAGTTAAATAAAAGTTAATGTATTCAGAAAATTCTATATATATTTATAAATGTATAACAGAATAATTAGCAAGTCTAGATCATTAATTTTTAAATAAAAAAAAACAATTGACTATTGATACGTTTAGTGACTTTGGAGTGGCCTTGAATTTTTTTGACTAATCTTTTGTTATTTGAGCTGCGATAAGTGTTTTGCTACTGCATTCAATACATACTACAATGGTGGCGTATATTATTCTACTGACACATGCACGCAGATAAAAGTCCCCTCTATTTTTAACGTCTGTGTGTTTATGATGCTTTGAATTGATAAATTAATTGAACATCGGGTGATCGAAATTAAGATTGAAATTTTAAAACTTTTTTTTTTTATTTCTTTTTTTTATCACCGAAGGATTTAAAATATGAAAAAAATATAAGAGTACTTTTTTGTCGGAAATTTTATTTTCTATAAAAAAGTACTCAAGTATTTTTATCATATTTTTGATATTTTAGACAGAATTTTAAGTTTTTTAATGTTATTAGTATTTGAAAAATAACTAAAATATTTATTCGATAATTTTAAATTGAAATTCTGGCCAAAATATTAAAAATTTTTTTTTAATTTTTTTGAGAAAATTTTGCTCTCTAAAAAAAAGTACTGAGATATTTTTTGATATTTTGGCCAAAATTTCTACTTTTTTATATTTTCTTTCACAAAATAAATTTAATATTCTTTTACAAGCTTTAAATTAAAATTCTAGCCAAAATATCAAGGAAAACTTTTTAAAAATGTTTCCAAACATTTTTTAAGAAAATTTTACTTTCTAAAAATAAGTACTGAAATATTTTTATCATATTTTTTTATATTTCGGCGAAAATTTCTACTTTTTAATATTTTCTTTCACAAAACAAATTAAATATTATCTCACGAGCTTTAAATCAAAATTCTGGCTAAATTATAAAATATATAAAATATTTTCATGGCTCGTGAACTTTTTTTTCTGTGTATCTTTGATATTTTAGCCAAAATTTCAATTTTTTTATAAATTATCACCCGCAGAACAAATTTAATATTCTTAAACCTTTAAAGCAAAATTACGGAAAAAATATCGCAGATATCACAAAAATATTTCAGTACTTTTTTGTAGAGGGTAAAATTTTCTATAAAAAAATACTGAAATATTTTTTTCATATCTACGATATTTTCTCCAATTTTTTAATTTTTTCTCTAAAATAAAGCAACTTTAAAATCATGTACATTTAAAAAATTATTACAATAATTTTTAGCCAAAAAATAAATATAGTATCGTTTAAGATGCATGCACAATAAAAAAAATGTGATAAAAATAGTTTTATTTAATATTTTTTATATTTTACAATTTGGCAAGCATAATTATCACAACGTGTCTTTTTCTGTATAGTTGTAGTTCTGCAGAGTTTTCCAAAATAGTAAAAGCATAATGAAATACGGATACTGTTTTATTCACATGTCCGGCTTAAAATACTGCAACGTTAGATAATAAAATTCGCAAGCGAAAATTGCATTCTTGTTGACATGAATGTAAGTTTTCTATTTCATTTTCCATTTGACTTAAAGGTTTTATTTCGGTGTGCTTTAAAGAAAAGTCTATTTCGGTCAAAGTAAAAAGATTTTATCCATAACTGCTTCATGATCCAAGCCAGATTGAAATTCACAAGGCTTCGAGTGCATAAACAACAGAAAAATTGCAAAAAAATGCCGATTGAAAGTATTATATTTTAATAAATAAGAATTTTGTCATTAACGTGATTCATCGGATGCACCGATTAATTTGCAGCATATAAGGTAGAAAATAATGATCAAATTAATATGACGTCAGCTATAAATTTATCTCACGAGCTTTTCCATTGTTAAGTCGTCTGGCATAGAAGAGATGAGTGAATATAATATACCAAGAATCTAACTCTCGTCGAACCGAAAGTGAGAAATGGAAATGACAAAGGACAAAGAAGAGAAATATATGTTTGAATAATGTGGAAGAGAAAGTAAGAACAGGCTTTATGAAGTAGGATATGCATCTTGCTGAAGAAGTCACTTCACGAATAGCAAGTACGTGAATATTCATACACATATGTGTATGTGCAGTGATAATTTCAAATTTTCACTATTTTGATTGAACGTTCCATTAATTAAATTTGATTATTTTATACTCATTAGAGATATTCCATTTCACTCTGGAATAGTTTTGAGTTATAATATTTACACAAATGGTAGTGGACTTAGGAAAATATGCTTTACTTTAGCTTAGCGGAGACTGTTAGGTTTCAAAGTTAGTAGTTGATTATTTGCTGAAACTTTTCTGTGTATAACATATCTACTCTGAATGAGCTAACAAGTTCACCTTAAGCATGCACTCTCTGTAAACTAACGTCTTCTGGGTTCCTCGAATTGGTTAATTATTCGATTTCGAGAATTTCAAATTAAATGTGGCTTTAAAAATTGTACAAAAATAAAATTTTGAAGAAAAATTTTTCTTGAATCAAGTTTTTTCGATATAACGCTTAGAAAAAACTAATGACGCCTGAGTAAAAGTGTTTTATCGGATAATATAATTATAAATGTAAATTTCGATTAGATAGATCAAACAAATGGCGTGAATGAGAGAAGTTACAGGTTTAACAATGTCTTTGAGTTAAATAAAAATTTTTTTAGGTAATTATTTCTCACTTGCAGTTTCCTAATGAAGTTCGAACCGTTTAATTATATCTCGCTTAAATTTCGCTATCCCTTCGAATCCGATTATAGCTGGGTCAAAGAGTAGACTGATCCGCTGTTCGATGGCAAGTAAATCGCATTGAAAATCGTTTTAACGCTTGGAGCTATTGCGACAAAATTGATAGTGTCACAGAATTAGAACAGTTCAAGAGTTGGATCGAAGTAAGGTAATATAAGATTCTATTTATTATCCAGAGATGTCTATAGTTATTTATAGGACCCTTGGCCGCCCGAGAAGAATATCGAAAAACTAAGTGATTTAAATTTTTTAATGGAACCCCAAGCACGATAACAATCATTTTTATTTTTGTTTTATTTACTCAAGGTTAATTTGCTTTTAGCTATTTTTTAACGGGCGTACCAACACGAGCTTGAATTTTTAAACTTGAGTGTTATTTAATTTTTAGAGACAACGTCATCTTACTAAAAAAGATTCGTCCTTGACTATTTGAACCAGTTGAAAACCGCGCTCAGAAGGAAAATAAAAATAAATCAAAGCTTTACTCTTTTGATTATATTGATAAATAATTTT
>JZSA01001265.1:0-11822 GCA_000956155.1 Cotesia vestalis
TCGTCGGCACTCGCGTTGTACCTTATCCATCACACTGCGATATACGAATCACGGTGTCCATTCACATCCGTCAAAAGAGTCCATTTAATAGGACATGTGAATGCCGAAAAAGGAGTAAATTTGTCGGGTACGGTAGTGTCTCCTAAAGTGTGGATGTAAAGGGGGGTAATTTATAAAAACGTGGGTGTGGGCTGTGTACGTAGGAGATAAAAATACCCGAAATAAAATTGCCAGGCAGGAATATAATTATAATTAAAATAACACAATTATCATCATCAACATCAACATTGTATCAGCCAATAAAATACGCCACCCAATAAACGGGATAGTGATAATGCTCAGGTATTTGTTGTCGCCTCGGGACCTCCTCATGTCCACTCTAATTAACACAATCAACTTACGGTAACGATTAATTATTATTTAAACGGACGAGATTTTTTTATTGCTGACTGACAACTGGAAAAAATAATCTAGGCTATAGTACTGTATTGATTTGTATTTGTTTTTTTTTTTTTTTTTTTATTTAGTTTAATGTAATTTTTTATAAATTTGAAATTTTATAGAACAAATTAAAACATTGCATACAAGTCTGCAAGTATTATTAAAGTTTCTTCACTATAATTTAATATTCATTTTGTTCGCTGGGTGCAACTATTTTATCATTGAGCTAAAAGCACTTCTATAAAAAAAAAGAAAAAGAAAAATTAACTGCAGACAACAATAAAAATGATGAAGTAAATTCTTCCGGCTAACCAAAATTTATGTTACTCACAAGGATTCCAACAAAGTGCGCAAATTTGTTTCTTAGAGCATGTCAAGTTTATTTGTGGATAGAGAACATTTTCGTTCATGCTCGAGATTCGGTGTTCGTTGCACGACCAAGCGGGTACTTTCATCCAAAACTAGTTGGTCCCAGCGGCTACGAGGGTTCTGAGGCTTGTCACTGTGAAAGTGGGAAGAACTTTACTCCATTACCGAGTACACTACAACTACTAGTCTTCATGATAGGTGCCGACTGCAGAGTATCACGCGAAACAGATAAAGTCTCTTTTCTCTCTTTCTCTCTCTCTCTCTCGCTCCTCTTTTCTCTGCAATGGAGTGAGGGTATTTGCCGACATTATGAAAGGTTGTATGCGGGATGTACTTACAGTGAAAACGAAGAAACAAGATCCAACTACGATGCACCAATTGTCGAGAAATTTGTTGGAAACTCCATTCTACTTGCTCTTTAATATTACGAGGGACCTATTTAATTGATCATCTTCTCTTCTACTCAAAGTTTTACAAAGGTCTTAATGGAAATTGTAGTAATAACAAAAATTGAGGCAATTATAAACTTTTTACTAAATTTGTTATTAAGTATTTTTGTATACCGTAAGCACGAATAAAATTTTAAATTGTATCTGTAATTCCTAATATTTATAGAAATTGTACAAAGCCTAGGAGTGTAAACGATTTAATTTTTTTAATTTTAATCCTCCACTACTTTTGAATTATTCGTAAAAGCATTACCTAGTAAAGTTTAAAAATTGATTTCCGAGTTGAAAGTGGTTAATTTCATTAAATAAATACTGTCAAGTATGAGATTATTGAAAACATACTCTTTACTTTTTTTTTTATCTCAAAAAGCTCTCATACTTGTTATAAAATTTAAAAACAAAGTCAGTATGTTGCCGGAAAAAAATATCAAATCTCTTACACTGCACAAAGAAAAAATTTGCTGGTTTATGTTGAGATCGAGTTGACCATATATTACTTACATATAAAAGATTTTTCTTTTAAACTCAAAAGTAACTTCAAAGCTCTTGTACCGGTAATTTAATATACGAAAGCTTTAAAACCAGCAAGGGAACATTAACAATCACGTTCAAACGAAAACTACAGACGAATAAAGGGTATATTAAGAAATCAAAGACAAACTAGATCCGGCAAATGCTATTTAAAATGTTACAATTGAAGTAGCCGTCTTTTGACAATTTTTAAAAAGATAAATTAATGGTCGCTCAATTGGAGTGATAAGTAAAATTTTATTAGGTTACGTATTGGACAAAATGATGTATTTACAATTCGGTTGGTATCACTTAATGAAGCTCTCTTTCACATGGGTGTACGAATAAACAGTTAATTTTAATAATGTCATCACGAGTGCGCATAATGATGAGTGATTTGAGGGAGCCTGTATGCATGGGCTCGATGATGCTTCGTAATCGTGTTCGTGCTCATAATATGGAAATTCGTGGTCATCGATAAATTATCATAAACTGGTGGTGGTTCGTGGATAATCACCGCGAATACTGAAGGTTCAATTGTATACAATACTAATCGCTTCTATTTTAAAAAATAATTTTAAATGAGTCATATCGTACTTGAAATTCGTTATCATTAAATTAATAATTTTCTGACTTTTGAATAACTAATAGAAATAATATAATAAAGTTATGAAATTTACAGGAGTTATTTTCAGTTATATTTTCGATCAATACATAAATTTTATTGACTTTAGTTATTTTAAGATTTCAGAAAAGCTCTCATTTTTCTGTATATTTTTGGTCGGTGTAAATCACAATTTTCGCTTTTAAAATCTTATAAGATTTTTTATTTGAGCTAAAATAATTTAGAAAAAATCACCGTTCTAAAACTATTTTAAATTATTTAAATAATTGAATACTTAAAGTAAAGTAGTATCATAAATTTGACATAATCACTGATGTTGTAAACCAAGTACTTTACAAGTTCAATAATCAAATTCAAATCGTGAAAATTTAATATAAATTATTTTTCTTCAAATACTTTAAATCGTATTTATAAAATATTTATTTGAATTGAAAAGTAGTAAAGTTTCGAGGGTACTATTGCGAAATTGTGGGCAATTTATTTCAAGTAAGATTTTCTGAATTACTTTATTCATGTAAGGAGTTATAGTAGCTGTTAAGTCAGCCCACTCCTCTCAGTAACGTCGGTGAAATAGTAAACTTAAGTGAAGAGTTTTCTTATATGTTTTCGATTTCTCTTTGAGTTGTCAATAATTTTTTTTTACATTAAAAATATTAATGATTTATTAATACCTTTTAACAAATTAAATTTATTGACCTAATTTCAAAAACTTATTGATTATAACTGTTTATTTTAAATAGCTTCGATATTTGATATTTAATAGTAGATCGGAAACTAAAGAAGAAAGATGACTCATAATTTTAACGCTACTATCCGTGATACTTTTAACGTCGTTATACCATTAGTTGTTTGATAATTTACAATTTTCATTCAATATCGGATGACGTTAGCAGTGAAGGAAACTCTGTATTATTAAAAGTAACTCGACGTCAAATTTTATATCTCACTGTAAAGTTAAGAAATCAGAAACTAATCAGATCAGAATGAAAATTATCGACAAAGCAGTTCAAGCTTTAACAAATAAAAATAGATTTATGAAGAGAATAACATAAAAAAACTACGTAGAGCTTTTAATTTATTAATTTTAGTAGTTTTAATTACCTCTAGTGCGTTTTTTACTGTCTATTTTAACCACAAAGCAATAGGGGTGTGGTGAGTAATCTTTTACCTCGAACTATCTTTGCGATTTATATAGCATGTAATAAATTAGTGTAAAAGATGCACTTTAGTATCAGGGCTTAAGCCACTGTATATATTTAAATAAATTGTCCAGGTGATCGCAAAGATTATATAGTATTCTGGGATTCATCTATTATTACCCAATGGAATACTTAATACCGTTTTGGCATATCTTCTGGTATCCCTTTAAATTGTAGAGAACATGAAGGTACTGGAAGAACAGTGATAACGTAACCATGGACTTTGTCGACAATTCGATTTAGTCGAGTACGGGGATCGAGAGAGTCGGAATTTCAACAAAGTTTTAACGGAGTGCGTTGTCGGAGAAAATAGTTTCGTTGAAACTCACCCGCTGGAATCCGAGTAATAACGGAGAAAGCGTTACTAATTTTCCACTTGCCTATACTTATTTTTAGGGAAGAATAAAAGTTCGTAATTACACATCGTGTGTCGCCGGAGATAACAAACCGAGCTAATGGTATCAGTTTTATTCAATTTTTTGCTTTTACATAAAAAAATTTATAATGCAGCGCCAGCAAAATGTCAAAATGATTAAAGTAATTCACTATAGTTTTAACTTTCGTAATTTTTTTATATTTTTCAATATTTTCTCATTTACCCAGAGTGGAGACTACTTCAGGACCAGGCTCGGCCCAACGTTGTATAATTCTGGCCCAAGCTTGTAAGCCAGCCTTATTAAGGATATTCAAAAGTATTTGATTTAAATACGATACAGATACATACATTTTGCATCTCAATATCTCTTTTCTTAATCAAGGAAGATTTGGTGCAGTGATTAAACGTATTACTGTGGGAAATAAATACTTTAGTGTTTTTTTTTATCGCAAAAAACCAACTTTTTTTTACTGAGGGAAAAAATTTATTAGTAGGGTAAATACTTCTTTGTTGGTGAAAATGTAAGAAAAAAAAAAAACAGTTAACATTAATGTTTAGCACAAAAAAGCTTAAATACATGACTAATTATTGTGAGCTACAACGAATGAGAAACTCGTGTAGACTTTTGCTGATTTCTGTATTCTCAGAAATAGATTATGTGTTTCACGATATAATACGAACAAGTGTTGTAAAGCACACAAACTTAGGTACCGTAATCAGTCGTGCGCCAACGATAATTAAATAGTCATGTGCGTACATAAATTATGACTGTAACTACTTTCTGGCACGTATGACTAAGTCATTCTGACAGACATTGAATATTCTGTACCTCGTAGAATTGTGACTGTGTTGGTCAATAGAATTATTTTTATTGATACACTTAAAATTGTTCAGCTTCTGCTTAGCTATTATAGTTCTAAATTTAATTTATAATATGTTGCGTTTTGCGTTGTTAATTTATTTGACACATGACTGATTATTCAGATGCATCGAAATCAATCGTGTGCTCGTTTTACGGTAGATTAATACTGTTTATTCAGCTTCTTTAAATGTTTGTTTTCTATTTGAATATTTGATTTACATACACTATAAAGCATAGTGCTAATTCTGGTAAATTAAATTGATTTTAAAAGTCAATTATAATTACGTTGATTAACGAATGCAGAAATTTGACAGATCTGTTAATTTATATTGATAAAATTTTTTGTGCTAAGTGAGCGCCTTCGAATCATGATTTATAAAAATTATTTTGAAGTTGATGATGGTATATGCTTTCTGTTTTCTTGATTTTTCAAGACTTAATTTATTAATTCGGGGATTCACTTTTTTAATTAAGAAAGCTAAATATTTCAAACAAATGAAATTTTTAAGAGAATATTTTTCCTAGATCAAGTTATTTTTTTTTTTTTTTTAATGAGCAAGGTTTTAATCCGGTCGAATATGCAGACTCATCAATCGAGCAGGTTTTAATAAATGAACTGAAACGCATAAGTTCAAATCATGGAAAAAAAAATATGGGCAAGTTTTATGCCAATTAATTTTCGATCAATATAGCTTCGCGCATTGATTCAAGCAATGTCGATGAAACAGCGTAATGCAATAAATAGAGAATAATTGTCTCTTTGGCAAAGTTATACAATAATATTTATTAGCCATAATTAATCGCAATAATTTATTTAACTCATTTTGCTCAATTAATCAAATGCCTAATTTTATATTAACTGTAATAGGGATCAAACATTTACACATTCGAGGTATTTTTATAAAATTTTCTATAAATATTATAATACTGTACATTTATCGATAAAGTAATGCGCAGAAAGCATGAAATTATTCATCGAGCTTGATATTATAAATACGATAAGTTAAAAATCATCTTTCACATCAACTTTAAAGCCAATAAAACCTTGGTACTAAATGGTTGTTAATTTCTCATTTACTAAATGATATTATTAATATAAAAAGAGCACAATGACTTTTCATACATTTATGATCTTCTGAATCTCCTTATCACTTAAACATCGCGTTAATCATGCATATCGGGTTGTTTTAAAATGCATGAGTTCCTGGTATCTTTTTTTAAAAACATCAATCTCGTTTACAAATTAAGCTCATTATTAAAAATTCTCTTGAGCTTACATAAAAATTTCCTGCTTTAATAAAGCTACTTGAAACATACGTTTATCTTTTATTTCTAATTTGATTAAATATACTGCTACTGGCAATCCGTAAAAAAATTTTTCTGATAAAGCCTGATTTATTCAATAATATAATTTCTGAAGGGGGCGCCTGTCGGCATATACAACATATTAATTCGAGTACATATGTATAGTTATAACTAGGAAAAATAAAAAATTCTAATAAATTATTTTTTTATTCTCATACATCGCCTGATAAGACCAAGTATGACCACATCAGGCCATTTATGGACATAGAACATTTCTTTACAGGTCTACTTGAGATATAAAAAATAGTTTAAGTCTTCAGTTTAATACTTTTTAAATTAAAAAAAAAAAAAAAGTTTAATAATATGCAAATAAGTTTTAAAATTTCAATCTCTCCTGTTACTCGGGCGGCCATAAACTGATTAAAAAGTTTATTTTTCATTTTGATGTATCAATATATTGATGTTACACAAATTAATATAATATCGGTAAATAGTTGAAATGAAAATAGTTAGCTAATAGTTTTATGGTTTTTTACGAAAAAAATGTTAACCTTAATATATTCAAGAAAAAGCGGAAAAGGAAATACATATTTCTGTATCAAAGAAGAGAAAGTCTATCTAATTTAAAAAATTCTCACTTTGTTTCTGTAGGTCAGCTCAGTAGCTACAAGGAAGGAATTGTCGGAGTTAAACAAGCTTTTGTTTCTCAAGTACCGTCCTCATCCTACTATGTTATTAAAATAGCAATAGAATAACTCATTGATAATAATATAAGATTAAATATTTTTTAATTTTGGCAAAAGATATATACTTCGTTCTGATATATTCTAAGTTTGATGTTTTTAGGTTTAACACTAAGAAAGTATGATGTTGATCTCAAAAATTACAGATAAGACGGTACAATCCTTTTTTTCAGATCTAGGTCAGAGGTTTCGCATATTGAACGAGAATAAAACGCAGCAGTCTATTTTTGTGGTATGCCCGGGTGAATGCAATAAAATAATACAAAACTGAAGATAAGAAAGACAAAATATATGATGCATTTTCTTATCAATACTCATTCATGCGTAAGATTCTTGTGTAAATTATTTCTGGGATCGAGAAATTGCTTACAACTCTGTAATAAACAGCCGACCTGAGAAATTTTTATGCTAGTCGTACATGATAAAATCAAACCTTATCATTTTTTTATGGGAAAAAAATTTTTTTTTCAATTTTTTCGCATATTCTTTGTCAATAAGCTTTAATATGGTATTTGAATTTTTGATATTGGTGAAGGATTGAAATATATCTATCCGTCACAAAAAAAAAAAAAAAAAAAAAAAAACCTTTTTAAAAACATTAAAATATAATTGTTTTTATTCTATTTACCTACACAATTAATACTATTAACATTAATACTATTCATTCCACACAAACAACGATGTAAACTCGCTAAAAGTGATCATTTAAATTTAATATTGCATGTATATATGAATAATTAATGATATCCTTTATCCATTGAATTATTTAATGTAATTAAATATTAACAACCAAAATATACTAACATTACTAACAAAACTAACACAACCTTTCATTTTTTAATTTTCAGATGTGCCAACAATGCGACCAATGATGGTTGACATGGTCTAGAAATTGACATCCGTGTTCGTAGAGTGTACATGGTAGTGGGGAAAAATGAAGACAGTAAAACGCTCAAATAACTGATTTAAAAATCATCACCGTTCAAAAGAATCTTCGAAAATTTGAAAGATTAAAAGTATTATTCACATATGGATGAAATAAATTGTACCGCGAACATGTTAATTGCTGAAAATGCGAAGAGCGGGCAATGGATTGAAACTGGACTTGACAGAACACACACCAGGTAGCTCATCATCACGGTTACCTAATTTGGTGGAACATGCGGAGAGTAGCAGCTGTCAGGGAATTACCGGTATAGCCGGTGAAAATTTGAACAGTAAACTGCCAAACGTCGTCGAAGGCTCCATGGACTATGGTAACGAGCGGCGGTCCTCCCGTTACCTGGATTATGATCCCAAGTGCTTCCAAGATAGTCAGACAGCTGGAGGTTACATTGACAGTGGTGGTGGAGCCGCGACTACCAAGGATGTCAGCTACGTTGATAGAAGTTATTTAGCTCGGAGCTACGAAAGAAATTTATCGGACGCTGGTTATGATAGGGACAATTTAGATCGATACAACAGTAGACTTTATCCAGATGAAAGCGTAAGATATGACAGAACAGCAGATCGGTCTTATCAGGAGTCTGATTTGGATGCTCCGTACGAAAAAAAAGATAACCAAAAGCTTAGAATTTACAATCAGGATTCTCACGATATTGGAAGAAGGTATTCTCGAGATTTGGGGAATTACGAATACTCGTCTCGATATGCTGAAGAAACCCTTAAGCTCGAGCCGAAAAAAGACCATTGTCATCTTACTGATAAAATATATGAGCCGGTGAATAAAGTTTATGGCAGTATAGGCAAAAGTGGATATGAATCGGGAGTAAAAACTCGGGAATCATCTTATGAGCTCGGTACTTGCAGTAATTCGGAAATAGTTGGCAGACTCAAATACGAGAGCAAATATGATTCTAGTGCTAAAGTTTATGGTACTCTACCCAGATATGAATCATCCGGGAAAAGTTATGATGGCTACGATACAGCCGGAAGGTCTTATGAATCAAAGTACGATGATGGAACTTACGATTCCGGAACCAAGGGGTTTCAATCTTCAACGTCTAAGTATGAACTTAGCACTTGCAAAAGCTATATTCACGAGAGATCAAAGTACGAGCCTGTTGCTCGGTATCAAGATACATCCGTTAAATCCTATGATCAGACTTTGAAAATAAGTGAATTGGGCACCAGTTCGAATGTGTATCAAAGGAAACAGAATTCCGAATCTACTGCTACTGCTGCTGCTGCTGCTGCTGCTGCTGCTGCTGCTGTAACGTCAACTTCGGAGAAAATCAATGGATATAAGAAAAATAACTTTGAAGCATATGGAGTCTACTCTGATCCAGAGGATGATCACGGGTTTATTTCTGAAAAGAAAACAACTCCCTATACGTACAAAGGAGTTGTGGTAAATGCTACCGGAGAATCCAGCGTGGTGGATCAAAAAAAGGCTAAAGATCCCCAACAAACAACAGTTACCTCGAGTCCTTGGTGTAGACCCACCATTTTACTGCTTCTTCTTGTACTTCTTATTGTAATTTTCGTTCTCATTGCTGGGATATTGTTGTATTTTAATTGTAAGTATAATAATACTTTCTTTCTTATTTCACAATGTTAATAATTCTTTTTTCTTTAACTAAATTTTAAATTCAAATTATCAAGGTGTAAGTTGTCGATAGTAATTTATCTTGTAGTAATGACTTCCGATAGTAATAACTCAGGGTTGTGTCTTTGACATAGAACAATGAAATAGCAAAAAATTAAAGAATAAAAAATAAAGAAAGAGTCAAGAAGTTACCTCGATGTCGGTAGCACGTGCTGGTGATACGTTAGTGGGGCGTAACTGTCTCCCCTGCAGTTTTATGTGTCGAATTTGACATGCCTCGCACGTAGAGACTTGCCACTAGCGAAACTGTTTGGTCGGAATTACAATGTGTTCCGTAATGAGAGCAATGAGGACACAGTATCCAAAACGATACTCTACGGATAAAGGAAAGGGAGCATTAGTAAAGAAAGAAAAATGTTGATTTCAGAACGCTATTATTTTGTTTTGTCAAAGTCACCTCAATTTATTTTTACAGAGATCACTATTCTTGTTTTATGATTTTTTTATTGCCATACATTTTGTCGCATAACTCTTCTAGTTTTTGATACTTTTAATATTCTGTTGTATAAAGTTGATCACAATATAAATATACAAAAGTTGCAATAATCTTTCCAGTTTCAGTTCACAGTTTTAACAGTGATTACAGGTAATTTTATTGCATCTTTTTTTACTTTGGAGAAAGACTTTCTAGTTGAAGCTACTATTTTTTTTTACCTACAAACTTCTTTACTCTCAACCGAAATCTACTATGATCGAAAAACGTTCTTAAGATTTTACTTAAAAGTATAAAGAAAGAGTACGCGGTGAGAAGGAAAGAAAATAAGATTGAGAAGTGAAAGAAAGAGCGAAAAATAATAAGAAAAAGTAAGATGAGGTGAGAGAAAAAAAAAGTAAAAGGGAGAGTTTCTAGGATTTATCGGTGTTAGACTTATTAACTTTCAAGTAAAGTTAACATTAATCTTGGGTAAACTTCGACAGATGAGTGTAGCCAGCTTCAAATCATACGATCAACATTTTATCCTATCCTCCACTTCTTTAGGATTTCACTTTATTTTTATCATAAAAACTTTCCTTTGATTTATTTTTTATATCTTTATACAGCTAATAGATTGGTCGAAAAATAAATTATCAATTTACTTTAAGTAAAAAAGACTCTTGCTTATGCAGATATTTAAATAAATGGATAGATCTACGTTTATCAATTTAATTTTTAACAAATTTTATGACGGAGGAATAGAAATGCGCATAAATTTATGCATAGCAAGTTTATTTTTTTTTTTTTGTCTCGTAGTTAAAAAAGTCAGGTCGACTCAACATTTGTTTCTATTGTTCGATAAGAAAAAACAAACAAGCAAGAAAAAAAAATAAAAATGCAGGCATAGTCGGAGACGAGTTACGTACTTGAAAGAGGTGCGAAGAACTGGTGCTTGCAATTACAGCTGTACCTGAGAATCCAATTTTACACAAGACTCATTTATATGGTATGCTTGGGTTCCTTTTCCTCGTTTTCTTCGTCTGCCAACAATTTTTTTATACGGTATTTCCTTCTGTTAAAGAAGAGATATTTGCATAATTTGTCTTGGCAAAAAATTTCATAATACTTGTCCCATATTTCAAATATGTCTAAACACATTGTTGACTATCGTTAGTGTTTCTGCTGTTCGTTTCACAAATTGTGCATCTGAAAAAAAAAATAAAGATTAAATGTCTTGAGCTTAAAAATAAAAAACTTGTTAGACAAATTTTTGTTGAATGGATAATTGTAAAAATAATATACGATCCAGGGCTTCTTCAATTTTTCAGTAACAGTTATCATAGTTCTGAGGTCAACAAGAACAAAAAGATAAAATGTAAGCGGGTGTTTGGCAGACAAGCAGTTGGCAATAGTATGAGTGCTGTTGCAGGTTGAAAATGAGGATGAAATGGAGAATAGCACAGAAAACGTTCATAAAGGCAGATTCTCAAACACGTGCCTTACATACTAAATTTCCGCATTCGATTAAACCCGAGATCTGTTTTAAAGCCAGAACTAGTGACATTTATGAACGTGAACCGGAAAATCTTGAACTGTAATATAAAAAAATATTCCCTTATCTTTTCCTTTGTCATAAGCGTTCAAGTGTTAAAATTATTTTACGTAAGAACAAGTTAATTGTAGTGACGGTGATGACTTATGAACACCGATTGTTAAATCAGACATTAAATATTCACAAAATACTTTTCCAATTTAATTGCTTTTATAACAGACTTGATATATTTTATTTTATTATCAATAAGCTCCAAATAAGTTGTCCATTATGTCGTTTAATGGATCATAAATAATTTTTTTTCGTTTTTTATTAATCAAAAATTATTAAAGTAGATGAAGGTGTAAAGAATTAATGAAACTATTTCT